>JAAAKO020020117.1:0-15240 GCA_010015015.2 Bolitophila cinerea | reverse complement strand
TGCCTTATTATATATAATTTCTAAATATTAATAATAATATTTTTTCAACAAGTTTGAGATTTATCTGATGCATAAGAAGTAATATTTTTTAAAACTTAGGCTAATATAATAAAATAAAATAATTATTTTAATTTAGAAATTTAAATTTAGATAGATACAAAATTAAAATGTAGCATTTTAATGTTACATTGCAATTCTTTATTATTTCTATCCTAGATTAACAAAAAATGCAAAATAAATGCAAACACTTGCGAGCCCGTCCGGAATTTGTGCGCACACAAACATAACAATAACAAACACAAATCATAACAGCGCAACATCAAAATGCATTTTCTGCAATTGCAGCATATTCGGCATAATCGCTTGCGTGTGAAGCAAATTATCGCGATAAAGAAGAATACTAAGACAATGAACCTAGCACTGCAATTGAGTTCAATTAGTGTATTTGAGACCAGCGCAGACGACGGCAATTGAAATACATTATGGTAATTTGAATGGTTTAAATAATTTAAATACGTGAAAAATAATTCAAGAACCTTCGATTGACTATTTTTGTAGGTTATGTGGAATCTCGTTTGTGCAGCGTTGGTACTGCTGTGCGTACAAGCTGTCCGAGCAACGATCAATGAAGACAATAATGACGATATGGTGGTAAGCTTCTTTTCTGTGTTTTTTGAATTTTATGGAATTTTATGGAATTGTATATAATATAATTTTTAGGCAAGTGCTGCCACGTTGTTCGGGCCAAAAATGTTTAAGATAGGCCATGCGAATATAGGCGGTTTTGGGCCGTTTGGGCATGCTTCGCTAGGCGGTGCCAAATTTGGCAAAATCGGTGGTGTAAGGTACGGCAATATGGGAGGAATTTACGCACACTCGTATTTGGGAGCATCAAATCCAAATGCCAACGATAATGAAGACGACGAGAACCAACAGGGCTATATGGAAGGTATAGATGGACCACAACCTATGGTAGGTGCTCCAATGCAGTGGGCGGCAGGTTGGATGCAGCCACAAACGATAATGGATGGTCCAATACAAATGCAACCGCAAATGGTCGGTGCACCGATGCCAATGCCATTGCAAATGGACGATGTGCCTATGCAAATGGTTGGAGCTCCTATGATGTTCAATGGGCAAATGGACGACGGCCCTATGATGGTCGGTGCGCCAATGGATCCTCAACAGATGGACGATGGATTCAGACAACAAGCTCGACTGATGGTTGGCGCTCCGTTAATGTTCCAGCAGGATATGCAAATTGGTGCACCAATACAGGGACCTAGTGATTTTATGCAGCAAATCAATGATGATTCAATGCAAATGCCCGGAATTCCGATGCAACAGCAGCTGATACAACAACAGCCAATGGGCGAGATCCCAAATACTTTTGATGAATCGATGATACGTCAATCGGAGCAGTCACAAATTCCGATGATGATGATGCCCCAGGTAACCACTGAACGAAGTATGTTTTTAAAATAGATTCTAAAATAAATTTATAGTTTCGAGAGACTGACTCTAACGTGGAAATGAACATGTGGCAGCGTCCAAGATCACAGCTACTTGGAGATGGTTGGTTAAATGATCCGAACGTAGGTGAAGAGGATCAGATACAAGATTTTGAGCCAAATGTAGGTATGCAGCAGCTACAGATGGGCGATGACCAACCAAACGAGCTAGAGCCACAAGTGGGACTTACGTCTCAGATGCCGGAAAATGCACGTTCCTACTTTCACTCGGGACTTTTCGGACTGAATAAGAAGCATAAAACTACACATTATAATACAGTAAATAATTATTATGGAAAAGGTGGTGGTAGTGGTGGATATGGCAATGGTGGTGGTGGATACGGACATGGTGCAGGTGGATACGGACATGGTAAAGGTGGATACGGTCATGGTAGTGGTGGTGGATACGGTGGCAGTGGTGGATATGGAAACGGTGTAGGTGGATATGGCGTTAGTGGTGGATATGGACATGGTGGAGTTGGATATGGCGGTAATGCTGGATATGGACATAGTGGAGGCCATGCTGGTGGCGGATACAGTCATGGCGGTTCATATGGTCACACCGGAGGTTATGGTCATGGTGGTGGCCATTCTGGATCCCCAGCATACAGTGGAGGTAGTATCTATGGCGGTGGACACGGTGGCCATTCCTACGGTTATCGCAGTGCTGATGACGAAGCTACTAAGGTAATTTAGCAATCATACGAAACTACATCAAAAGCACCGACAAACTCTAACACAATAAATTAACTGCAGGGACCGATTTTCAGGAAGTAAAGGATGCAATTGGTCGAAATGAACCGGACGAAGCTCGGATTAATGTTAAACCACAGCTAAACAAGAAACGTTTTAGAGGCGCTGATAATGATAATGATGATAGTGACAGTTATGATACTAACGGATCCGATCAATCGCACAATCCTTTCCAGACGCTTCTGGACGAGGTCATTGAACGCATCGCTTTTACGCCGTACATGGGAAAGTTTGGCAAAAAAGGAGAATGGTCGAAAATCGAACCAGACAATAACTATCATTATCTACATCAACCATCGTCACCACCTCTAATCCACCAACACTATCAATATAGATGATAATTCAAGGACATTTTTATACATTTTTAATTTCCTATTTATCTAGCAATAAGTTTTTAATAATTAAATATTACAAAAATATACAAAACTATACATATCTATCGATTTATAATATACTATACAGTAAATTTACATAATTATATGGAATGTGGTGGGCTGATGACTGCGTTCTTATCGGAACAATCGGTAGATGGGTCGCAGATAAGAGTTCAGCTCACGGTTGATTTGACGAATCGCTTGGCCTGGTTGTTCTGCGATAGTTTGGATGAAACCTGACACGGCCGATGTGACGCCACCCACTAGATCGCCGGGTCGCCAGGTTCCTTGGAGCTAGTATGGAATTGATGAGTGTAATTAGTCGTTTGAGAATTACAAACATTATTTTAGTTTAATTAAATTCCTTATTATTATAAGTATTATTATATTAAGTTCTTTATCAAAATCAGTGTTCTGATTATTCGCAATTAAAGAAAAAGCAATGGAAACATTCAAAAGATTGACGTAATTAAAGTAAACTTACCGCATCTTGTATTGTGTCCGGCACGTTCAATTCGTATACTGGCTTAAAGTAATTATCATTATTGTTGTTATTATTATTAATATTATTATTATTATTATTATTATTGTCATCAATATTATTATTATTGTTATTATCATTATTATTATTATTATCGTCGCCGTCGCTGTAATCGTAATCTTCAGTGTCTGGATCAGTGGTGCCTGGATTCACTGCACCGGGTCCAGGATTGATTGAGCCAGATGGATTGGCATCAGGTCCTGGATTAAATGTACTAGATGGATTTACGCCCGGTCCTGGATTGTATGTACCCGATGGATTTACTGCTGGTCCTGGATTGTAGGATCCCGATGGATTTACAGCTGGTCCTGGATTGTAGGATCCCGAAGGATTAACCTCTGGGACAGGATTGAACGAACTCGATGGATTGGAAACAGCAGCTGGACTAACTACAGCACCCTCGCCTAGACCACTGCCACCTCCTCCACCAAAGAGTCCACTAAGACCATTACTGCCCCCTCCACCAAGGAGACCACCGAGTCCATTATTGCCTCCTCCTCCACCAAGAAGGCTGCTAAGGCCTCCATTATTAATGAAATTGCCAAGGCCACTTACAATACCACTGGCGCCTCCACCGCCTCCTCCCCCACCAACTCCACTGCCGGTGCCACCTCCAACAATATTGGATACATCAAATAATCCTCCTTGGCCAAAGAATCCTAGCGGACCACCGCTTGGGGCTCCACCTCCACCACCACCGTCGTGTGGTCTATTATGGTGATGCCCACCACCTCCTCCATACGATGGCACACAACCGTATCCGCCGTACGTATCGTACTGAGGACTCTGTTGTCCACCATAAGGATACTGTGTATTCACATTGTAGTCTCCATAGTAAATATTTACTAGGGTGCGTCCGTTCTGATCTCTACCGTAAGGTCCTCTATATGAATTACCGTACGGGATGCAAGGATGTCTTCGACGATGGTGGCGACGCCTCTTTTTCTTCTTCAGCAGGTGACGGTCTTCAACGTCCTGATAGTTTGTATTACCATTAATGTATCCGTCCTGTTGTTGACCAGGGCTACGTGTAGTGTAAGTATTGTAATTGTGTGCTACTGAGGGGGGAGCCGTTATAAAGGGGTTACGTTGACTTTGTGGCTTATCGATGTAGTCAGTGTTGCTGTTTTGATTGTATCCATTACCGTTTGATGCCAAACGGTTGAAATCACCAGTATTTCGATCGAAAATATACTCGGCCTGTGGTTGATTTTGTTGGTAGCTTGAGGAGGATGCTGCCACTGCCCGTCGATTGGGATTATAGTTGTTGCGATTGTTGTCTGGCCACACAACTGGAACTGATACCGGTTTAGCCGTACCTCCTACACAGAGGCACGTCAGCGTGACGCATGCGGACTGAAAGATTTGCACAAGGTTAGAAATTGTATAATAATAATAAACAAATCAATGAACTCAATAGATGGATTAGGTAAGAGATGCGAAATGTAAAATTTATTGTGTGGGCATTATAAATGGACGTATTGATTGACCTAATCCGTATGTATATAGTTAGTATCAATAGGTTAGTATAAAATTTATATTTGTGGGCCTTGAGCTACATCATTTTATGATGCATTTGATTTTATGGACTTTAGTATTTTAAAAGCTTTTCTTTTTTAGCAAATTTTATAGGCAATATATATTATATTTTTTATACTATGAATTTAGCGCTCACAAAAACACAAAAACAACACCAAATAATTGAAAATCGACCACAAAAAATATTTTTTGATAAAATAATACGAAACGTGTGTGTACCAAACGATATATTTTACAAGAAAACAACGTTTTTAATAAAGAAGATTTTATTTTCTTTTATTGTATTTGAGAGCATTCTTTTTAATGTATTTTTTATGTAAAACATTTTATTACGAGAATCACATATTTTTTATTTGGGAAAATGTTTGAATTGGTAAAAAAAAGGATTTTATTATTGACAATAAAGAATTTATTTTGAAACAACCTTTTTGTGTCGTTTTTGGGATTGTTTATATTTTGTAAAACAAACTTTTTTGTGTGCAATTTTTTATAATGTATGTTTTGTTTTGCATATTTTTTTTAGGAATATTTTTTTTCTATTTGGCAACATTTATTTCTTTATTGTAAGTAATTTCTGATAATCTTCAAATTAAAAGATTTTATTGTAATTGTTGTCTGTCATTTTTATGACCATTGGAGATTTTGTAGGCTAAATCCTAAATTATCAATGTTTTTGGGTATCGTTTTTTTTAAATTTAAAGTGCGTGATAAAAATAATAATAATTTGAGTCATGATATTTTGTACAATTTTTTTTTTAATGCATAGTCAAATGCGTTCGCACTGCCAATCTTTTCACCAAGGAAGAGTTTTAGTTTGAGAAACCCGTTATCGAGACGCCTATTAACTAACCTATTAACCTATTAAGTGAAGGTATAAAAAAAATTTTTACTGCGTTCGTTACGATGGAAAGACATTTTATTAATCCTAAATTTTGTAATACAGACAGGTTTTTGCAATTGACCTGAGACAATGAAGCTTGATACCAGATTGATTCTAATTATTTTTTTAAGCATTTTAATGGTAGATGTGATGAGACAGGTTTTAGCGATATTGGAGAGGCAATTATCATTACAGAGCAACTTATTGGATTCGTCTAGCAAATTGGAGCTAAGGAACTGTTGTTGAGTCATAAACGCATTTCCAATTGAATTAGAAGAGCACCGCTTGGTTGTGGAAATCATCCAACGAAGGCTCCTGCAAATCAGTGAAGACAATGGGTCTTCATTTGTTTCTATCTTCGACTACAGTTTGGTGTGACATCACAAAAACTAAAAACGCAGCATTCTCTCGGTTATCGAGGTAAGCTAACTTATATCAAAAAAAGAAAATCCAGGTGGATTGTAACTAGTACCTTTCAAATTATACAGAAAAATGATTTAGTAAATGTCAAAATGCCTCCATTGCGCTTGGGATTAAGTAGGTCGTTATTTCTCATTCTTTTGATTGCTCATATTAAGTCATCTTATGGACTTCCCAGATGTAAAAACATTTTGTGGTCAGATTTATGCCTACTCCTCGCCTGCCTCCGCAAGCATATACGCACATGGATATTGCTATCACAAATAAACTAAAAACTATAAACTTTAATCATCTTCAGGATGTCTTTATAGAAAATATAATAATTCAGAAATAAAGGCCATATTGACTACTTAGGTAAACTTAGGTGAGGTATTGGCGTATGTCACCCTATCGGGATTTTGCCATAATTGAGATTCGGCTAATTGGCCTTCGGTGAACAAAAGCAATTGTTTTTTTAACATACATTTAAATTTGATGAAATATACCATTTCTCCTGATCTAAAGTTAACGTTCCTTAGGACTATGTAATTAAAATAATATTTTTTATTGTATATTGTAGCTTTATTCCACCAGTTTCCAAGGTTCACAATTTACTTAAATTCATTTTATTAAAAAGACCATTCTAAGTAGGCTGATTACATCCATTTTTAAAGTTCTTTAAAAGTAAACATTAAGTTGCCTGAGTACATTCATTTTGAAAGTTCTTTATTAAAAAATCATAAATGCATTTTTATAGCCGTTTTCTTAAAAAAATGTAAAACCATTTATAAAAATAATCAATATATAAACAAGAATCTATGCATTCTTAGTACATTGCAGATGTTTAGATCTTTTTTTTTGATTCGACATTTGCGAATCTTAAAACTTTATTTTTTATTTTTTTATGACTGGAACAACCAAAAAGAAGATTTAGCTTCATTTTGTGGCAACAATGTTGTTAAAATCAGGCATTTTTATTTTTTATAATTTAAGATAATGATTCTTATTGTTAAAATAGATTAAGTACAAACTTAAACTAGTAACATTTATTTATTGTTTATATTATAATTATATGTTATATTGTAGAAATTTGTATAGATTTAATGTGATTTCTTTGGATTTTAGGTTTTTTGGGTATATTATGTGTTTATAATGTATTTTTAGATCTTATTTTAAGGGCTTAAAAGGCTGCTTTTATGACTTATTTTAGGCTTTAAATATATATTTTAGGTCTTCTTTGAGGTTGCCATACTTATGACTCTTAAAAAACTGATGTTGTTGGTAAAGATTTGTTTAAAAACTGAGAATTGTCATTAATTGGTCTTTTTTAAAAAATCCTTCAAAAATGGTTAGGATAACCACCAAAAAGGTTTTAATTGTTAATATCACCATTATTAACAGCGTTCTCATAACCACTTTGATGGTTTCTTGATAAACTTCATTTAAATGATTACAAATACAATTTGGTTTTATAGTGTAGTACATTTAACCGCTAATATTTATAAAATTTATGTCGAATAATCGATTATTTTTTAAAAAGAAGCTGTGGATGCATGGATTTTATTGTAAGTTCAAGCTTATATGTTATTTTTTATTATTATTTTAATTATATGTTTTCTTGGTTTACGTGCACGGGCCATTAACAGAAATAGGATGGTTATGTTGTCTAGTGCGCCCTACTTTGATATCAATTCTGACAAAAAAAGATCGATAATAATAAGACAAATGTCATAATACATCTGGTATTAAGGGTTTCAATAAATAGAAAAATTTCCAATCGTACACGTAATTTAATGTTATAATCGTTAAAAGAATTAAAGATAAACAATACTTTATTTTAGGAATTTTTTATTGACATAAATGTTTTTATGGTAACGAATTATTGTATTCATTTCAACAAAAAAAAATTGACACAATTTTAAAGGCACAATTTATTTTTACTGTACATAATTAATACAATTTATTAAAATAAAATAATTAATTAAATAATGTAGGAAATAAAAGAAAATATCCAATATCCATTAGCTATATTTAAATATGTAAGACCAAAAAAAAAAATCAAAAAGTAGTTACATATTTAAATTATTGACTATTTGTGCTACAAACTTAATTTTCATGGAAAAATTTACGTTTTACGTTTTGTTTTAATTAATTAAAAGTAAACTTATTTTTTGTGAAATTTTTTCTGGCAGTGGTATCACGAAACAAAGTAAAATTTTCTTTTTTAACAATAATATCATAAATATCAAATGTTTTTGTTTACATTTTGAAAGTGATCCCATTTTTAGAATGTACATTTGTCGTTTATTTATTTTTTGTTAACGCCTTTTAGGACACTTTTTTTTATTAGTTCAATAATTTAATTGATGTGACAATATTTGATCAAATATTTTTTTTATTGTATTTACGATTTTCTCACATTCAATTTGTTAGGAGTAGGCGAAATTGCACGTTGTTAAATATTAAATATTGTCATTGCTCAAAATACCATAACCTAAATATCATGTAACGGTTTTTACCAATGACTATTTAAAGTAAATTACGATATGATCTTACCAGGTATATCTGCATCTTGGCTGCACGCTCTAACATTGTAATCCTTCACAAAATATTTGATCAACAGTCCATTTCATTCACTTTTCCATAAAGCACAAAAAATTTACCACTAGAATTATGACCACTCTCACTAATACTTTAATTTCTTATTGACCCACTTCAAAAAAACAACATTAATCGGTCCTCACAGGCAACTGTCCACCGCTTAACTGACTTTAATTTTGCGATTTTGTCAATCGAAAGTGAAAACATTTCAATTCATAAGATAAACACACACACTCACTCACTCACTCACTCTCACACACACACCAAAACACACTCGCGTTCACTTACCACAAATTATGCAATTTCTTCTGCGCGAATTTTTCGCTATTATTTTGTAATAACCCAGAAGCGCCCACACTCACGCCTAAAATGTCTGCCATGATCGCGCAAGCCGCGTAATAGTTACTCGCAACATCAGTATGACGACGAGCACCTCTTGTTGTTTCTTATGTGTGTTGGTAGACGTCTTAAGATCATTTGCATGCGAGTACGAGCTCACACGCGCGATCACCGTTCAAGCAAATAGAGTGTGTGTGAGCGATCAAGCTTGGCGCGAAAACGATGCGTGAACGAGAGCGCACTTTTATGTTTACCTATCTATGGTTTGTTTGGCTTTTTTGTCGATGAGCATATTTATATGTTATGATGTAAATTTGTAAATGATCGTCATCGTGTTTTGATACTAGTGCATTAATAAATCTCTAATATATTTAAAAAGACGATTCATTAATTTAAATTCATTGTCTTAGTTGAAGGTCGTCTGTTTTGGGTTCATCAAAGATATACTAACCTAATTTGCAAAACCAAAACAAACTCGCTGCCAAATAATAAAATACCTTATGCGGAATCTGATATCTAAATGACCAACGGATACGGATTTGGCACAAGGTACACCAAATTAATCACATATTAAGGTCATTTTAATTAAAACTTGATTGGACAATTCAAATGATTTGCATTGTATCCGACTAACGATATATACGCACTTTAAAGGCACACGCACCCACGCTGGATTTGACACCACAAATAAATTGACCAAAGAATAAGGTCAATGATTGTTTATATACACTGAAGGTGTACATTTTGGAGTTTATCAGAATTTTTAAATTTATGTGTTGTCAAATTAAATTCTACAAACAATTTTTGATGCTGGCCTCGAGGTTGAAGATGTATATCAACATCGATTTAAAAATTGGGACACGGGTCATTAATATACAATAACTAAAATAACAAATTCTTTAGGTCAAAATAAGTAAATGGATGTTTCAATAGCCAATATTAGATTCTACATTGATCAAGCTGTTAATTCTTTTCATTCCCTGAAAAATAATATTTATTTATTTTTAGTTTCATACTTGATTTTGTATTCTATTTTGCCTGTTGTATATAATTTTTTTAATGTCGTCAACGGCTTTAACTAACATTTTTTAATCATTTGTGTACAATAATAAGTATTTGAAATACATCTGGTATAGTGTATACATAATACATTAAACAAAACAATAATTATAAACAAAATCAGGCTCAGATATCTAATCTTTCAAAAATAAAACAATCGCTACACTCTAATGAGATTTTAGATGTAGATTGGAAATTTAGATTTCCTCGTAGAAATAATTTTATACAGTTACGGCCGATTTCTTAACCGAGTTCTAACTCGGTTCTAGCGATCGAACTCGGTTCGAAGCGATAACCCTCCGATCCATTTTTTCACAGCCTTTTTTGCTCTCGAACTCGGTTTATAGCACTTGAACGAGATATAACTCTCTTTTCCCTGGCACTCGGATTTCGGTGTGTTAAAGATGATCAAACACAGTTTTTGACATTTTTATTTCTTCACCCAATTTAATCAGTGTGCTCAATTTGAGTAGTGACACAATATTTATATAGTTTTAATTATTTATTATAAAACAAAATGGGGAATATAATAAATTCGTCATTTTTTGTTTGACGCACTTTCCAGTGCAGGAATACAGCATCTGATTAAAAGTGCAAACGACCTTTCAGATCGTGACAGGATGTGTACAATATCGTAATAAACGATGGAATGACAAAAACATAGGATAAAATGCTATACTGACACGATGGCAGATAGAAATAAATAAAAAAAATGCATTATAAAACAACAACTTACAAAAAATTCATGTAACACTTTTTTTCTCCCTTTTTTCTATATAACTAAAAATATTTAATTTACAAATGGAAATACTTATGGTATAGCATCTTTTTCGATGCTTGTATTTAACAATAGCCAAACTGGTATTAAATAAATAATCATTAAAATTCAGTAGATATAAAGAAAACCTGAATTTTAAAGTAAAAACCAACTTCTCACCTGTCATTTCTCTAAATTTAAAATTACTCTTTTAATTTAAATTTAAAATTAATCTTATTTTTTTAAAATGTAAATCAATTTAGTATTATCAAATTTTGAAATAGGTTTAGTGATAAGTAGAATGTACTATACTTATAGGAGAGTTAACTTAGGGAGAGTTAGACTTAAAACAAAAAGCTTCCGAGTGAAGTTTCTGTACAACAAACAACGAATTCGTTCCACCATCAGATACGGATTTCTCGCATGGAATCACATCTCAGATAATTGCTTTATTAGAACATGTTTTATTTAACCGTGGATTTTTAATTTAATATCTTGCATTTAAATACTTGATGTAGAATATGTTATTTATTGTATGTGACACGTCTATATCAAAAGACGACTTGAAAGCAAAGAGAAAGCACCAGAGCGATATACCTCTGACATAAGTATATCGCCTGCTACTTAATTTTATTATTATTACAAGTTTTATAAATGCACAGTGTTATTTACAATATATTATTAATCTATTTTATGTTGCAGTGCGGAGCCATTGCATCTAACAACTGCTATTGGACTTCAGATTAACATATTTAGCGATGCAAACGTCAGTCATCTCAAAGATATTTTCCTAATTTTAAATCCAGTCAAATTAGCAGTGCTCCCACTAATCTATTAATGCCAAAGGAATTTTAATTAAGGTTTTTAAAAAATAATAAAAATTAAAATTATCTAAGAAATTTAGAAATTCGAATTGATCAACGGAGAAACACTGATATAATGTCATTAATGATGTATTTAAAGAATGAAGTATGTCCGAAATCAAGAGAGTATTTTTACTAATATTCAAAATCCGATTTGAAAAATTGTACAACGCTTTGCAAACTGTTTGGCCAACGTCAACATCGTTTTCTTAAATATTACTTTATAAATATTAAATAAATATTTGTTCTTTAAAGAATATTAGAATTAGTTATGTAAAAAAAATCATGAAAAAATAAAAATTCCCGGGATAACCGGGTTACCCGGGTAATTTCAATAATCAATACTCGAAATTCGGGAAATTTGGAATCCCTAGTTTTCTTAAGCCTGAAATTTAGTAGTAGACTGGCGTAAAAAATCACTCGATTCGACTCGATTGCTCTTTCAGACTTCCACTGCAGGACAATAACCCTTATTTTTCATAATTATATTCATAATAACCAAACTATCCATTTCACGTGTAAGTTTTCTACAAAATTATTGTTTAGCTTGTACTTGCACGTTACGTATTAGGATTAAAATTAATTTAATTAGTCGCAAAAGGTACTTACACTCAACTGCAAGTAGTGCAACTGCAACTGCAACTGTGCAATACTAAAAAAACACAACGTAAGCTCATTATAACGCGTCCTTTAACATACTACTCAATCCAGAAACTAAATACCAAACAAATAGCATAATTTATTATACATATACTTGAATTCCATAGCCAATGCAAAAACCTAACCACACTATATACTAAACTCGCATTTAAACGCAGCCGCATGGTTGGCTAGACAAACAACGTGCAGTGTGTAGTCCGGGTTGCGTCCATTCGGGCGTTTTATTTGTATCGAGTCATCGATCTGCTTTAAAATTAAAACCGGTTGTCTATGTGTTTGAGTGTGTGTGTCAGTGCGATGCAATGCGGTGCGATGCGTTGCGGTGCATCGAATACGTTCGCGGATCAGCACGCGCGTACCTGCGTTAGTTATTCTCAGCGAAGTGTTGACGACCTCTTCTTACCGCACAAAAACCATAACAAACTAAACTTACTTTACTTGTTATTATTCGTATAAGAAAAGCTTAGCACGATCGTGTTGCGTCTCTCTCTCACTCTCTCTCTCTCTCTCTCTCTCTCGCTCTCTGTCTCTCTATCTCTGTAAATGCGCTCACGCTCAAGGTATACATATGTATGCATAAATTAACAAAGTGACTGGAATGAGACGATGGACTGGAACGAGAAACGGTGAGTCGAAGACACGAAGAGGTAGATGGCTTCGACTTCGAAGAAAGGTAAGTGGCGTTCGGCAGCCATTCGATTTAAGTCGCTTGAGTCAAGTAGAGTTATATTCTTACTCGTCGGTGTGCGCGTGCGCGGCTTTTCTCTAACTGTCTGTATGTATATTGTATATATATATACAATTCCATATATCTATATTTTATCGTGTTCGTCGTGGTCGCGTTGCGTATCTCGTCTCGTATATGCGCTCTGTGCGCATATGCAAACCAGAAAATTAATATTTTCCGTGTACAATTCGGCGTGCGCGTGTAACGGTGATTTCGGTGATACAAACACACACACACACATTCGACGAATTTATGTCTCAGTTGTAATAAGAATCAGAATATAATTTATAAATTATATCAAGTGTCTGTGTCTTTCGTGTAACTGTGTGTGATTGTGTGAGTGTGTGCGTGAGAGTGCGCGACTTTAAGTGTGACAAAAACATAAAATTAAAAAGAAATATTATGTGAATCGCAAGCGTGAATATCGAGAGCAAATAATTTAATTAAATATTATCGAGCATCGAAATTGGGTCGAATTGTGTATGTGCGAAAAATCGTGAAAATTGCGTGCAACAGGTGTGTTTGTGTGTGTAAGTGTGTGCGTGCTTCAGTGTGTACGTGAATTCATCAACAGCAACTCGTCATCGACACCCAGAAAGCCACCACCCCCACCCTCATCACATTGGATTACAAATACATACAAAACATTTATACACTGGATTTTATATGAGGTAAACTTCGGCCACCTCTATATATTTATATAAATATATAGATAAATAAAGAGACATCAAAGAACCACACATTTTCAATTAATTAGCATTTTCAAGTCGACTGCACAAGATTCAGTGCAATATTGACATGCTCTGATGCGCCAAGCAGTGCAGCGCAGCGCTGCACATAGCGCTGTGGAGGTTTTGAAACAAATTTACTTTACACAATTAAATATCTATAGATATAAATATAAATTAAAATATATCTATATACAAAAACACCGCCGCGCACTTCATGAGCTCACCTCTATACACAAGTTCCGACACTCACGCCGATCTATATAGAAATACTTGTTCAAAATCTATATAGAAATACGTTTTTAGTAATATACATTTTGTTTTCAACTCTGCTGGCGCAACAAACAAGACCAAGTTTTCATTTCGAATGCAAAACCTTTCCACCAGGAGTTTTCCACACCAACAACACGGGGGGGAGGGTGTTGAGACAGCATATATATAGCTTTATTATAAACCATCTGGAAAGCGACCACCACACCGAAAACTACAGTTGTTTAAGATCAGTGTACGGGAAAGCGAGTGGAGAACTAAATCGGAAAACTATTTTCCATATTTTTGTGCACGGTGGGGAAAATTTCAGTAAAATAGGAAAAAACCTTCCATGAAAACCATAAAATGTTTAATAGTTTCGATTTCAATGAAAAAAGGTTTTTACTAAATTCAGGTACTAAATTCATCTGAAAAATTTAAAAACATTTACAAAACATATATAAAATCTAACAAATAAATATTTTCGATTTTTATATCGGTATTAAATATATTACAAAAACAAAATAAAAAATGAAAAAAAAATATGAAAAATGTTTTTTATTTATTTTATATACCACTTATAAAATCCGTTTTAAAGACTTTTTGATACTTTAAATGAAAATATCAAAATTTACCCTCTATTATTCGTTTATATAGTCCACTAAGGATAAAATACTTCTATCCTGGATGATAGGCTATTTTGTGGAAATGATGCAGTTGTGTTTATTTTGGTTCAATATATATTATATTTTCAATATTAATAATATATTTCTTTATATTTTGAGTTTTCATGTAATAAGCTACTAAACTACTATATTGTTATTTTTCTTTTAAATTTTTGTTTTTTTCTAGTATTTCCCTTTTTTATATTAGTAATATTTTATCATATTTGCAATTAATTTAAATATTCAATAAAATATTTTATGAATAATAATCGGTGTCTCTCGATTGGCCGAAAGCCGATTGGCCGAATCACGATTGACCGAATCACGATTTGATGAAACACGATAGGCTGAAACACGATTGGCCAAATTTCGATTTGCCGAATCACGATTGGCCGAAATACGATATGCCGAAACACGATTGGCCGAATCATGATTTGGCCAATCGTATCATTTCGCCAATTCTAGTACATTCAATAATAATATATGTTATTTTTAATATATTTGTGATATTATTGATATTTTCGCATAAAAACTAAATATGATATTCGCAAATTAATATTAAAATCGTAGTATTTGTAAAAAATATTATTATTTC
>JAAAKO020020106.1:0-15244 GCA_010015015.2 Bolitophila cinerea | reverse complement strand
AAATGTGTGTTGTATGAGTGTATATCTTTTATATGTATGTATGATGCTGCATAGAGCGAACCGTGGCTGGCCGACGATGATAAGAAACTATGGGCACAAGAATAAGAAGCTGTGTGCATAATATAAAGCAATACGCGACGACGGTAAAGGCATTGGAGGCAGCGCGGGCGGACGGTCGCTGCGCGCACTCGGCTATTGGGAAGGATGAGGGGGAAACATGTATGTTTGCCGGGAACGGGCACACGGAGCTCACAAATGTGCGGACGGGTGTTGTCCCGCATTTAAGATATACAGTTCATATATATAAACTTATGTACACCAAATAAGTATTATAGTATATATACTTTAAACGACACAACATTTGGCTAGGCGCGGGCGCGCGATCTTTCGCACTCGCGCGCACAGCACATGCCAAAGGAGTTAGTGTTTCGCGCATAAACTTTGAGCGTGTATGTGTGTGAGTGTGCGTGTGTTTTATCATATGAATAGGATAGAGCGGTTTATGTGACCGTGCAAGACATAAAATGCAAAATTGATATTTTGTGAGATGGGTGCTTATAAATGTTATAGTAACCGGCAGGAGTTTCTGCCGTGTGTTAGTCAGATTGTGGGTAAAGAGAATTTATCCTTTACTTTATCTGAAAAATGCAGGTTTTTTATTATATATTTGCTAAGAATGTATGAATATTAGGATGGAGTAAATTTTGAAATTGACTATTATTATTAATTTTTTTTTAATTATCATATTTTTGTGGTGATCTTAAAAATTTACCAGTGTCCTTTCCAAAAAAATATATGTTTAATATGGATTTTCGCCCCGCAAGGTTAAAAACGTTGGTCAATAATATTTTTTTTTGTATTTGAATTGTTTTTTTAATACGAGAATAATATTTATCAGAATATATAAAAAAACTCATGCTTAAAAAGATGGGGTTTTCCTCTATGTTTTATTATTATATATATATATATATAGGTAAAATAAAAATAAATAAAATAAAAAATAAAATTACAATTTATATTGAATATTTACATTGTAATTTACAATTTAAATTATAGTAGCATCGATTTATTTTCTTCTCTCGCGGTGGTAAAATTCGCCACTTCAATACACTTGCACTTTATGCACAAGCCAAACACACAAAGGAACTCTCGCACACGCACAAAAAAATATCGTGTTGCGCTGCTCGAGAATATAACGAATAAAATAAATACTATACTATACACACGATGCGGCACACGCTTTCGCAGAAGACTATGGTAACTTCGCGAGCCCGCGCGAAGACACAGAACGTGCGGCGGCGGCGCGGCGTCTACAGGTAACACATTCAGAGCGAAAAACATTTAATATGTTAACAGATATAGCGCAGGAGGTCCCATTGTATGCAAAACACTTGTAAAAACAAACTGTCAAACAAACAAATCGAACAATAAAACCGGTAAAAATAACAGTGGCGGCGCGCGGTTAGCGTGCGGTTTCGGCATTTCGGTGTCGTCTATATAACACAGAGGATACGGTTTTAAAGAAGGGTGGATGTATATATATATAATATACGGAGGACACACGCACACTCAAAATAAAAATCGGAAAAGATGCCAATGGATAAGGAATAAACGTGTGTTATTAATTGTTACGATGGTCATTGTTTATTCACAGAATTAAAACTTAAGAATGTAACATTGGTGACAGCGGTAAAATGTAATAATAAATTTCAAATCTGTGACTATATTTTTTTTTATATAAATATAATTTACACAATTGATAAGATTGAGGGTGCATATTGAAATATATAAAACTATATAACTACAAAATTAACATAGCCTTGAAATGAAGCACATTGGTGACAGCGGTGTAGCGAAATCATTAAAATTAACTTATTTAATATACTACACGTTGCAAATAATCCAAGTAAATATATTTTTCATCTTTATAATTTTAAATTCGCGCTCACTAACAGTGGTAAATTCTGGATCAATATTCGAAATGTGCTACTAATGTTAATGTTACTACTGTTAAACTACAAAAAAATTACAGGGACAAGACAAGACATGGGCTGCCAAAACTTAAGTGACATAAAACCATAAAATACAAGAATTTAGGCAGTATCAAATTTTAGCAATAATTAATAGATCTCATCCGGTTTCGTTTTGAACAGTTTAACAACCCATATCGGACCAGGATGTTTTATATGCTAATTTAGTAGCAAGGAATCCAAATATGTTGTCAGCAAAACTCAACATGTCTTTGAGTGCTTAAATAAATAGCAAATGGCTAATCTGACAAAAAATATAATAGATAATTAATTGAGTAAAAATGTTTGAAAATAATTAAAAAAATGCAACAGTGGATAAAAAGCCTGTTAAAACAAACGCCATCCACAGTCAAAGCAGGTGATATGGATATATGAAGGACAAACATTTTTATCTAATATTAACTTTTAACTAAAAACGACAATTATTTAAAAACACAGATCTTGAACAAGCTAAAAACTAAAAAAAAACAGATAAACTAGAGAAATTTTAATAAAAAAAATCAATATTAAAAACAAAATAAAAATGTTTCTACAGCATAAACGCCTTGTTTCTATAATAAAATAAAATTGCAGTAATAAAACTTAACATATTTTTAATAGAAATAACGACTGCTTTTCTACTAAAAAAAACTATTCATTTCCTACTATAGAAAAATACATCATTATTGCCCAGGATTTTCATACATATTAATTAAAAAAAACGTTTATATAACAATCTTTTTCGTCAGTCTCTTAGAAATAAATTATTATGTATTATATATATATCTAGGCTTTTAGCCGCACATTTACCGCGTTAATCGTAAATCAATAAAATCTGCCAAAAAATGCATGTCTCTGTTATCGCACACTAACACGCGCGCATCCCGATTAGAATCCCATCAAATTGCGCAACCTCCTGAAGCAACGCGCAAGCTTTGCGACGCCTCGCCGCCCTCCGACGGACGTGGTATTGCACTGCACACACACACACACACACACACACACACACATATCTTCAGTGGCTGGTTATATGATTTTGCGTTTCATGCATCATCAATCATTGCGTGCACACAATATCGGGCGTATCCATCTAATGCAAAGAAGACGAGCTCCCGCAAGAAAAGCTTTTCTTTTCTTGCAGACACAAACATAAAAGCTCGTGCGCATAGACTGAAACCAAACAAAGCTTTGCTGATTTTTTTTCTAAAAAAGTTTTGTGTTCTGTATACGCTATATTCTACATGATGATGAATACTATGCCTGTTATATATTTTAAGCAGACACAAATATACACACATATCGTATATGCATAATCTATATCAAATAACACATTCATTATTTAATGTATAGTATATAATATATTTATGTTATATATACACATCTATTCGCGGTGTGCAAAGTAAGTTTTATAAAATCGTCTGTGATCCATATGCAACCCTCAGGGCGTCAAAAATATAATGTTATCTGCAGCACAGGGAAAATGTTCGGTGGAGTACACTCGTGTGTGAGATGTAAGTGTGTATGTTTGAATTATATACATACATACATACATACATACATACATATATATGTATGTGGGAGTGTGTTACTGTGTACGGTGGATGACGGTGTAGCCGTACAGAGCAAGCGAGACAAGAACGCGCGGTCTTATCAGCCACCCGCAGCCAGCCGGGCGTTATCTCCGAATTCCACCTATACAATAGGGTGACATCAAATAAATATGGAATAGAAGACTATTTTTCCACGGTTGGGATGTCTGTTTGTATGTGTGTGTGTGTATGTGTGTTGTCTGTCGATGTGATAAGGCCAGGGCGACATTTTTGTACGTGTGTTCACATTCAGTCTTTACGTGTGTGCGTTTTGTGTTTGTATAATTTGTTATTTTATCGTTTTCTTTTTCTCAAATTGTCCATATAGTATACATACCTATATGTATACAATAAGTATGTATATACAACGCATCTCCTTATTATAAATCCGAGCATACGTATAGGATGTTGCAGCGCGTACTGTGATTTTATCCTGCATTTATTTTTAATCATCATTTGTAGGGAATAACGCACGCATTACCTGTGTGTGTATGTATATGTGTGAGTGTACAGTTTACCTGCATATATTGCCTGGCCAGCGCAAGACTTCTCTTTATTCAGTGGTGCGATCGATCGCGCCCGTGTGTTTGCGCTCGCGCGTCCGTTCGATCGTTTGTTTGAGGTTTTATTCGTTTTTTTTCTTCAATCGCGCGCACGTACAATGTAAGTGTATATAAATATATACATATATTTTTTATACATATATATATACCTCCGTATTGCACACTGGACTGGACTGTGTATATGTTTTACTTGCAACAAAAATATACAAATAGAACTGAAGATCTTAACATTTGATAACGTTCCTGAAACAAACGATTGCACCAATTGAAAACTGATATCTATTTGCGATCGGCGGCAATAAATATCTCACGAATAAGCACGCAAAAAAAAGAAGAAGAAGAAACGGATGATCTTTGCGCGGAGTGCGCGCGCCTGCGTTATGGTGCTGGGTGCTGCTGCGGTGGACGCGAAAACCCCGCAAAGAAACCTTTATTTTCGTGTGTACAAACATACCATACACGTTACGTGCCGACCGCACCGCGCTTGCCGTATAACGCCGAGGAGGAAAAAAATAAGATCGTAACGAAAAGACAACAACACGCATTGACTGCAAACAATCATAAACTACACATATACATATATATATATATATATATATATATATATAAATAACATATGCGCAAATTTCTACTTTTGTCTGTGTGTGTTTGCTGAGTTTATGAAAATCCAAGATTTCTTGCTGGGGGACAATTTTTTATAGGCAAAAAAATTACACACGCCTATCAATAGAATATATAAAATTATGACATCATTTAATATACCAATTTTTTTGTATAAAATACCCACAATTCGGCGACCAGATTTTTCCAAAAGTAGATTGATTATTCGGCGGTAAAACATACAAACGGTGCAGATAAGAATGTATTTCAAACTAAGCTGTATTATAAATTGCTGCCTTCAGCTAGTTTAAATAAATAAACACATTTAGACATTTAGAAAACTGATACTTTTACCACGGCTTTTCGGTTTAATTATTTATTTTTGAAATATTATTAAAAAAACTTAATATTATTATTTTAATATTTTTTATTTTTATTTCCTATATTTATACCTTCGTTTTTTTACCTTGAAATTGAAGGCAATTGCACAAGTTTAAGCTATTGTCTACAAACCGTTGCAAATAAGCAGCACAGTCTTTCTTAAAAGGCTTTCACCATTTTTTTAAAATATTAGATTTTGAGTTTTATTGGAACTTCTGTACTTCTATTGTGTTTTCTTATTTTTTTAGAAATACATCTATAAACAAATATTTTTCAAAATAAAAACATAATAATAGAAGTATGTGATAATTATATCATTTTTTTGTTTATAATAAAAATACTGTTAAAATATTGATGAATTTATTTATTTTTAAAGTCGAAACAATTTGTTTAGCAGGTGATTTATAATCAATAATTTAATTATGACGTAAAACATTGTATATTGATCTTTAAAATAAATTAACCACATTTTTACCAATATTATATTATATAGTGTATAGTTATTTAAAAGGATATGGAACAGTCAAAATGTTATATTCTTCTTAAATTTAATATTTTGAAGAAGAATATATAATAGTATATTATAATCTGCCACTGCGACGCATTAATTGTAAAATGTATCAAGTCTTCAAATTAGTTTTAGAAATATTTATTAATTCTCGGGTCATGAGTTTGAACAAAATTATGGTCATAAAATTTAAAAAAAAATTACAGATGACATTGTACCTCTGGTATAAAAGCTTACAGAGCTTTACATAAGCGGCCAAGAAAAGCACTGGTTGTGTTGAAAAGTTTATTTATAATTGTTATAAGCATACAAATTAATGTTTAACCTTTTACAAGGATTATAGTTATATTTGTAAAATACAAGGAGTTTTACGTATTTTGTAGCTAGTATTTAATTCTATGACTAACTATTGGCCTAAAAATTTAAAATGTTCCCATTAAAAAGAGCGTAATTAGTGAAATGCCTGCATATATGGGGCGGGAACGTTAATAAAGAAACTGAAAACGCCAACATGTTAAGATTTGCTCCCTGATCCCTTATGTACATATTTTAAATGGTGGTCAAGGTATTTAGTCCTTTAACTAAATTCTAGTTACAATAAAGTCAAAATAAACTTTAATACTTAAAAAAATGTTTGAATATGTGTTTCGAGTAAATTAGGACCAACATCCGAGGAGGGATAAAAATGGTCGTAATTCGAACATTTTTTAAAGATATATATTGTGAAAAAAAATAAACACGCTGATATAATTAGATTTATTTGATATGTGGAATTTAATATATAGGTTGGAGTAAGAGGAAAAATATTCGGTCAAAATACATTGTTAATAACCCGACAAAGTAATGATAACTGTATTTAAAATGCTTACACGCAGGCAAAATGTGTCCAGGCACACATGAAAAATAGTGGCATGCCAGTGACAAATTTCGTGACGTGTTAGTCAATTTGATAGTGCCAGACGTATGTCACTCCGTCCTAAAAATAGCAGACGTCTGCCACTTTGTGAGTACAGGAGCTGGCACAACTTACCCTTTTTGACTGACATTGTTAAGTGCAGTTGCGTGACAGACGTCTGAAACTGTCAAAAATTTTGTGAGTAGACGGACTGACACCTTGATTATAGTGTGACACCAGCATTGTGACGTCATTATGACGTCAGAGTGTCCGACGACTCGTACTTGTGACAGCTCGTGTACTCTTAGCTATATATTATATAAAAAATATATATATTTTTGTTTATATAAATTTACAAATTTAAAAATATAATTATTTTAATATATAAATGAATCTTTTCAAACAAATTTTTAAATTAAAAATAATGTTTAAATATAATAAACCAATTATAAACGCAAATTAAAAGCTTAAAACTGACACTATAAAAAATTTCAGGTTTTCCTTACCTATGATTTTTTATTTTCAATTTCATAAATTAAAATTACTTGAAAGTTTCATTATTTTTAGTTTGCGAAAACGCAACCATGCAGAAAATTAGTTATAATAAGAAAACAAAAATCAGAAGAGAAAAAAAATATTGTAAAGATATTTTTTCCGTGGATTTTTTGAATGTGACTCTACAGTTAAGCAACAGTTTTTAAAGTTATAACTTATAACGAAAAAAATATTGGAAAAACACATACCATTTTTAAAATATGCTAATAGCTGACTTCGGCTCTTCTTCGTAACTTTAAACTTTAAGGCTTAAAAGTGGACTATTTAAACTAAATAATGCTATCTTTATAAGAAAGCTTATTTTAATTGACTGTTCAATTGTACACATAAAAGATTATATAAACCTTTTAAAATACTATACAATTTGTATATACAACATTTCAATTACATTGAATGTACTCAGAACGAAAAATCTGTATTTTGCATTTCACTCGTGTATACAAATTTGCATATTTATGCTAATCCTCGGAAGAGCACGCAGACAGTCACAAAGAAACAGCATCATAAAGTGGAATGATTGAAATGTCAGTAGATCATGATTTGTGCTGACCACTCTCACAATTCCGCCAGTTCGAGGTATATGCACGGCCGAAACCACAACACAGCATCTCAACGCATACATTTACAGTTGCGTTGCCTGGCTGCTGATGCACAACTCTAGCATCGCACACTCTAAGCCGAAAAACTAATATACAAAGGATTCTGGGCGCATTTCCATCTATAACCATTACCTCCAAACGGAAACGATAAATTCGTACAAAATCTAAAATTGATCTCCGTTCTACTTTAAATGCCAAACCATCCTAATTTCCTCCCCTACACGTCTGACACCCATTTTCATCCGACTAGAAAAATTATTTAAAATCCGATATGCAAGAAATGCGCTGGCTGCTGCTACTGCTACTGCTTCCCCTTGCCATCCGCCTCCCCATCTATATATATATATATATATAGTATATACACACACACTCAACTTCAAGCGGATATATGGAGATGTGTGTATGAACCTCTCCATCTACTTCCATTCACCCGTTTTGTATACCCACATCTATCCACACAAAACGGTATATACCGTGGCGGGCACGGCACACACGGACGAGGCGAGGCGACAGACGCGCTGTGGGCGGATGTGGGTGGCAAACACCGACACGTTGCCGTTGCCTTTGCCTGTGCCCGCCTCGTGCTCCGCACCGCATGCCATTTATAATACGATGTTTGTTCACTTTCCTGGATAGAAAACCGATAGAAAAATATAATCTTTAAAATTTATGCGAAGCAGAAAATAATTTGAAAAAGATTCGCGCACGGATACGCTCGACCACGGAAGTTGTGTCGCGCGCGCGAAATGTTGCGCCCGCGCGCAAGCGCAGTGCGTGCTCGTGAATCTTTTGCAAACATTAATAAGATTGTTTGCTCTAGCATCGGGCAAACGCGCACGAGGTTATCGCTCTATCGGCAGATTATAAAGGTATATACGATATATTGTATATATATATATAAAAATAAGTGCATAATAGCTCAAGCGCGGTGGGAACTGCGCGTCGCCTGACGTGCTGCCCATCAATTCCCCGCGATCGGACACATTTCCTTCGCGTGCGTCATTTTTGGCGCGGTTCGTTTGAAACGCAATTTCCATGCGCCAAGTTCCCTTGTGCATACATAAATTCAATTACACGCATACTGAATAAACCGAACACATATACATACATATACATAAAACATAGTCGTATACATTCACGGCACTTTGCTCGGCGTGGCAGCGCGCGCGGCGCGGCAAGGTATTTTATGCTACACGCATTACATTGCTTTTGTATCTGTATGCATGTGTGTGTATGTTTGTGTGTTAGTGTATACAAGAAAATGCTAATTGTTGTCGGTGTGTCAGACCTCAAAGTATAATGCTCAAAATATCAACAAACTGACAGTTCAATAGTGCAACTTTGACGTCTGCTTTAAAATATTATTAGAGCTTTTCTTTTACTTTATACCACGTTCGTGATTTGTTAGCATATTGCCAATATATTGCATATATATGTTCTGTATTTGTGTGTGTATGTGTGTGAGTACTCCGTATATGCTCGTATATAAAAAATACGGTGTCTCGATATTTTTGCGCAATGGTAAAACGCACATATTTGATTATCATTGCGTATTGCGCGTTGCCTGAATGCGTACCATTTACGTATATTATTATTTGCGGATGATGCTGTACTGACTTTGGATCACTGGATATAGATACAGACCAGAGGCTAAAACAGACGCAGCTATCTATAGCTATATATGTATAATAGATAAATTAGCTAACGAACTTTTGTCGGCTTGGTATCTAGAGTACCATATGGATCTATGTGCATATAGGCGAATACAAAAAAAAACGTATGCAATAGTTGTTGTTAATGTTGTATAGTTAAATAAAATAAATTTAATAAGATTAATGTTGATGATCTAGGTCTAACACGGTTAACAAAAATTGTGCATGAAAACGCAATTATTGTCCGTCAAATAACTCAAGTGCTCAATGCATAATTATGCTGATTTATTTTTTTGAATTTGACAGTATTTAATTTTAAAACTGTTTTAATATTTGTGTAACTTTTTTTATATTTTACTTGTAATAATATACATTTTATACCACGGTCATTTGCCCCACATTCAACTATAAATTAAATGTTCTTTTAAACAACGGATTTGCTTTATTTAACATGGCAACCATTCTTTTACATATGAATATTTTTTCTTGATAAAGACCCCTGCTCTTGTGCAGAACGTTTATTATAAAACTCAAGAAATTCAGGCTTTGTTGACAATTTGGTGTCTACAATTTGGTGTCTACAATTTGGTGTCCACAATTTGGTGTCTACAATTTGGTTTAAACAATTTGGTGTCTAACCAATATGTGTAACTTTGTTGGTTTTGCAGAAATTTAGCTGTCCAAAGATGTAATTTTTCAATTTCGTTCCGCTAAAATTTAATTCATCATACATTGTCATAGTTATGCGCCGCTAATATTTAATTCCTCAAGAGAAAACACAAAAACAAACAAATAAAAACAATTATGAAAACAAACAAAAAAAAGCAAAAAAGTAGCAAAAACAAAATGCTAGACATCAAATTGTAGACACCAAATTATAGACTCCAAATCGTCCATATACCGAAATTCAGATGTACAAAAGTCCAACATTATTGTTCTTATTATGAAAGTAATTAAATTATAATGATATTAAATTATTATGATTAAAAGAAACAAATATTTTATGTTGAAAGAAATTAAATTCTCGATGTTTCGAGTGCACTAAGCAGTGCATCATTTCATTTCGGAGAGTCAAAAAAATAAGGTGATGAAAAGTCTTGACTTTTACAGTAGAAATACAGAGGGTACAAAAGTTACAAAACGCACTTTCCAAAAATCATCTAGCTTTCCATATAATTCACTTGTTATTAACATTGATATAGCTCAGAGATATGTGACGTCGTTTTTTAGCCGCCGGCGGACTCCGGCTGCCGACTGTTTTGAGAGGCTAGGCTAGCCGCCAGCCGCTACTTTTAAGTTTCAAACAAACTTCTCTGTTTGAAGAAATAAAAATAAATAGGTTTTATTAAATGTTTTTTTTTTACCTAAAAAAAGGGGTTAGGCATGGTCATTGAAGAAAACTTGCAATTAAGGCGGTTAGGGGTAAAAGCAAACATCATGATCTTTAATATAAATAGGTAAATAATATTCAAGGTCTTGCTAGTCTTTTTCTTGTTCTTTTTTCTAATTTTTTGCTTTTTTGCGAATCTACCACTTTCTGTTCTCTGGTAAATTAAACTCTGTATCTATCTTATATTTTATGGAAAAATAAATAATATATAAAATATATAATTTATATTTTTAGCAAAAATATTTGTTGAACTATTTTGGGATACTTTGTTAAGGAATATATTTGCTAAACATTTGTGGATACTTTATTTTGGGAGCTAATACACGGTGTATTTTTTTCAAATAAATAAAAACACAATTTGTTTTGGGAAGGATTGCCTGTCACCAGTAAATTTCGCTGTACAGATTTCTAGAGAAGATTTTAAAAAGAATCGCATTTACATTCAATAATACATTGAATCGATTAGAGCATTGTACGGCCTTGTGGAAATGATTTGACGGAAAAAGCATCATCAGTTCTATAAGACACCGCGAGCCTGGAAGTGATGCAAATTTCCATTATTTAGGGTCAAGTCAGTGGATAACTTTTAGGTCTATAACTTTACTTCAGAGATGAATTTACTATTTTTTAAAGTGTAAAATACTTTTTTTAGAGTGTGGTTAATCTTTTTGTTCCTTGAGCTAATTCAAAATAAATCTAGTTCCGTCGCGATAATTGTTAAGTTAAGTTCGTGGAAAAAACCTAGCTAATATTTCGCGACTGAATGTTCAGCTGAAAAGCAAGCAGTATACTCGTCTATATTAAAGCCGCCATTTTAGTTGTTTGCATTTTTCTTTCATCGCGCTTATTTTTACAAATTTACATAACTTTTTGCCTAAATAAAATAGTTGGATTCGCACCGTTTATTTTTAAGTAGTTGCAATGCAATGTAAAAAATATTCAGTTTCAGTGAATTTAGTACGTTTAGTTCGCGCGTACTTAATACCAGGCTATTTAAAAAATGGATCCTATACATTTTATAAAACCATTCGTTGAGTTCAAGAAAGTCAAAGCCAGAGCTACCAAATATTAAAAAAAAATTATCTCTTCTTTAAAATAAAATAGTAATTGATAACGATCCAAATACCTTTTTCACAAAGCCCCGTAATATTTATGAATGTAAGGGTATTCACGGTATATACTATATGAAATACAATTAAGTCCACTCGGTGATCTCCACACATACACACAAACCGTCACAATCTCTATCAAATATCGTACACTCGAAAATCTCACACTAAAAACAAGAATCAAATTAAAATTTGATGTTTATCACAGTTTACAAAATGTACAAATGTGTATAATAATAATAGTAATAATAATAAGTGAGAATAACGCTATCGATATGCACAAATACACACATGCATACATGAAACTAGATATGTAATATGTATACATAAATACAGCGTGTATTAACATCATGTATCATGAGTGCTCGAGAGCACGCAGAACATACAATGTAACACTTTTATCTTTCGTCTATTTATAATATATATTTATATGCATTATTATCTGATAATTCTTTTATATTTTATTAAATTTATATACACACATAAACGATACACACATACAAATGCAGGAAAAAACGAATATCTCCATATTGGTGTGTTCACATGCGAGTGTGTGTGTGTGTGTGTATGTGTGCATTCTGTACCACGTTCACAGAGAGCAAAAACTGCTCCGCGCTTCCAACAAAACGCAAGCTGCATCCAGTCTTGCTCGGGCGCTTGCGTTCTATGCGAGCCGAGATAGTGCAACAATGGTTCGTGTTGGCGATAGTGCACCCGCCGTGCCGCCCTGTTCCCGTGCCCGCGTACCATCGTTATATATTTTTGTATTTCGTGCCTTAGGAAAGCTTTAAGATAAGAAAAGCTTTGCCGCGCAAACTCATATAGTCTACTCTGTATGTATGCACCACACGTTGCTCTGTTGCCTTACAATCGTGTGTGTGTGTGTGTGTATGTTTGTTTGTGTATGCTGCTCCTGTTCCTGCTGTCTATGGAGTTTATGTAGCGTGTACGTACTTTAACTGCGATAGACATTGTGTGTATGAATGTGTACACCATTTCTGGTATCTTAATGTGAAGATAAATGTTCGGCAGAATGTGCATCCAGAGAGTACAAAAACTGTGTCACTCCAGCTATAGCAACCGAGCGAAATGTATAAAATATATATGCAAATCTCAGCAAGATAATGATTATACACAACAGTCATGATAAAATATCTGTTTTCGTATTTTTTCCTTGTTTTATTTAAATATTCAAATATGCGATTAAACCAAATAAAATGATATGTATTTCCAACTACTAAATGAAAGTCATGCACAGATAATTTTACTGACGACTGAATTTGTACACTAAAAAAATGTTATAATTAATATTTTACATATAATTCAAACCTTTAAAACAAGAAGTGTTGCCACAGACGAGATAAAACTGCTCACGCGAATATGCAAATATGACGAGCCGGCGGCATATTGAGGCGGGCCCAAACAGAAGCGCGATACTAATTTCATTTTAATAATACTTTTCGCGCACTAAAATGAAAAGCGTTTAAAGTGTAATTAAATTACCATAACCGCTGGCCGCGTGCGACGTCCGAACAACACGCAATGTGCGGCGGGAGAGGTGCGCAACGCGACGCGACGCGACTGACGACACGACGGTGGTCGAGGTGCGCACGCGTTTTGTATACATGTTATGCTCGAAAGATCGCGTTTTACATATTTTACCCGTTCACAATGACGATATATCGTACGTGTGCTTCGGAAATACCTGTGTTTTCGGTTTTGTGGCCTCCATAAGTTTATATGACTAAACATATTGGCATCTCATTTTGCATCGGGCTATATTTAATAAGATTTATTATTATTTATTTAATTTTATCCGATTAATTATTGTAATAGAAAATAATATGTATAAAAAATAATAAAATAGTAATTATAAAATAATTATTTATTTTGACGTAATTGATTTTTCAAACTATCATTTTATATACCATTCAACTGTTTTTGTCAATGCTTTTTGCATTATTTTAAGGATTTTTTCTGACGTTTATTCATTTTAAAAAACGTGACGTGAAGTCTCTTGGAAGTCAGCCTGTGCATTATCGTTAGATTTTGTTCCTGATCTTTAAAAATGTTATATTTGTGTACATTTTTTTGTTTATGATATAGAAGATTAGCTTTTGAAACTACAATACTTTACTTTTACCCTTGGAAATGCCGGACAGAGGAATGTGCAATGGTGCTCTATGAACAAAACCTATTTATATATTTCTTTTAATATTGTCCGCGATAAGAAAAATTTCTGACGATAATGCACTGGCATGCACTATGACTTATTCTCAAGTGAATTACGTCAAGAAAAAAACCAAAAAATAATGCACAGCATGAAATTCTTGAAGTTTGGTCACAATTAGTTTGTAACTTATTCTGAATTGAATTAACGTCATTAGTCTCATTTTTGAAAAACCAAAAAATCATCAACAAAATACGAAGCCGAAAATGCACAGTCACCCTGAGATGAAATCACCAAAGCGTGTTTATGTTACGTTTTCCAATTATAAATGTTGCATTTCAAAATACATCATATTTCAGTTCTACAAATAAAAAACTTCACACGAAATAACTGATTATAGACTAGATTTTTTTTATAGAACTGTTTTGATTTTTAAAAGCAAATATTTTTTTAAAAGAAGAGCTCAATTTTCAATATATTAAATCAAAAAAAATAATTGGGAGTCAATATATAATTCAAATCGTGCAATTTCCTGGATTGTTGGTTCCAAGATTATCGAGAATCACGAAAATCCCGAACATAAATCGAAATCGTCGGAACCGAAATATTTATTTTTGTCTCGGAACCGGGTAATGAATATTGGGATTCCCGGGAAAGTAGTAAAGAACAATATTTTTATAAAAAACTTATTACTCATTGTGCTCAGTGCAGTGCTTACAGCACAATGCAATATTTTATTTTAAAAATAAATTAAAAGTGGTAATAAATGTAAATAAAATATTTTATTTGAGGACATATTTAAAAAATTACTAAAAATCAATTAAATTCTTTGGGAATAATCTTTCATTAAATCATTATTTTTGGCCACAATTTATTTTTATATTTTTCATTTTTCTTTCATTGTTTGTATTTCGATACATCAATAATTTAAAAAAATTTCATATATGATAAAATTGATATTTTACACAAAAAAGTGATAAATAAAATATTTTTTTAAATTAGTTGTGTTTTCCCACAATATGCAAAGAATATCCTTTGGCCAACACAATTTCAATTAAACTGTATATCAAGAACGAAATAATTTAAATTAAGTTTAATTTTAAACACAGCTAAACAAATGGATTTTTTTTTAAATATAAAAATAATCTCAAATTAAAATTGTATTTCAAAAGAAACACACGTATACATTTCTAAAATAAATATAAATTTGAATGTAATATTTAT
>JAAAKO020020095.1:0-15244 GCA_010015015.2 Bolitophila cinerea | reverse complement strand
ATTACGTGTGTCAGATAAAACTTTACCAAACCCTACTTTATTTTTCAAAATAAAAACTAAGCGTTGATGAAGCACAAATTTAATTTTACCCTAAAACGGTGTGCTTCTTCTACTTTGGATATCCAAATTATATTTTCATATATTTATATTACTACATTTTATAAAAATGAACAGCATTGTTCAGAAAGCGCATACAAACAAATTATAAATCGAAATGATGGTAACCGCATGCATCGCAATAAAGCTGATTCATGACGAAATTAAACTCTCACTCGAAAATTCACTTCCACACACACACACTTAGAATATTATATACGTATGCTCACCGGTTACACGCTTAGCGCTTACGTGTACATACAAATACGTATGTGTTAAAATATCACTGTATTAGCGTGTACAAAAGCTGCACTTCCAGAAAATTCAACCTTTTCGGCTCTGTATCACAGATCAAACTGAGTAGCTTTGAAAGTTGCTCGCTGACTCTCAAGTCTGAACGCGCGCGTATTAACTAAGTTAAACGACTGGTGGAGTGTGTATATTATTTATATATATTTATATATATATATAAACTTCACATATGAATGTCTTACGCAGACTCCACACAATCGGTATGCGCGCATACACTCTCTATACATATATAATTAAACATACACACTGCCAACACAAAATATCGCGTGTTTTCGCACATATACACACACAAACACAATTTATACCGTACGATCAAAATACAGCGAATGACAATGACGATTACACATACATGCATACATAATAATATATACACATGCGAATTACCGCCACCATACGGTTGTATTGAGAATATAAAAAAACATAATGATAACACATTGTAAAACGCGTGTTTTTTGAGATTGTGCCAAATTCGCGTGTGCGTGTAATGTCTGATGTGGTACAAACATGATTCTGTATATACTGTTATCTCGCTCTACAAAATTAGCCGGTCTTTTGAAGTTCTCTAAGAAGAAAAAAAGAGATTATTAAGATGGGAAGAATACGCTGGCTACGGCCGGTGTCTTGAGTCAAGGACAGCGGACGCATAATCATCGATATATTATATAGACGCACGAGAAATGCATGATGCCAGTAGCGTGATTCCATAATCACAAATTACCATAACAACAACAACAACTCATTATCATCGTGAACGGTTGTTGTTATATATCTTGCTTAGAAATGCGTGCGCAAATATAATTTGTATATTATCAATTTAATTATATTGTAATAGTACAGGGTACTTTTGTATGTATTTATTCAAGAGCATTATCTGCACTTACATTGTATAAAAAAATGCATAATCAATGATTGCGCACAGAATTGTGTCGAGTTCAATGTTAGGTCGGAGAATTTTTTGTTAATTTTTTTAAAATATTTTCGTTATTTTTAGTAAGTAGTTTTGTTCTTTTTTAGTGCATATATATTAAGAGGTTATATCAGGTTATATTTCAGTCTCTATTAAAAAGTTCTTATTACGAGACAACCACAAAAACAGCCTCAGATTGGACGATTTAAGTGTGACGAAAAATTGCTCGTGACCGTCCAAACTGGAGGAGGGAAGTTGTGGAAGCGGCCTTGACCCAAGTTGTAGTTTGTAGTGTCACATGAACAAAAAGAATATTAACAGATTATTGTCACTTGGAAACAACCAATTAGGTAACCGTTTGAACTCAAACTCCAAAGCGCATCTTATATAGTGGACGGGTACATAAACCCTATATCCAGATAAGAATTAACCTAGGCAATGAGGCACTTGCCTCGGGAGCAGTGAAATCTCTTTCCAATGTATTTTTATAAATGATATAATATTAATATCATATTAATATTTAAATTCAAAGTATATGTTATTGAATATTAATAAAAATAAATCATAACAGTACAATCAACTAAATTTATTTATTATCGATGGTTAAACAAGAAAGGTTATAAATATATTTTTAAAAACAAAATTCTAAAAAAATATATATATTTTCAAATGTCCCTGCAAACGAGTATCGACGGTTATATACCACGTGAAGTTAAAAAAAAGAAGAGAATATATGATTGTCAGAATGCAAATTATTCATCAAAATAATTAAAATATATTGCTACTATTAGACGGGGCATTTTTTTGCCATTTTTATAGTGACGTCACAGGAATCTTGTCATTTTTGAGGCATGTGACTGTCATGTAAAAAAACTTAGAAACCCAAAAAAGGTTATTAGACGGAATGGCAGTTTGTCCCAAAAATTGTCATTTCTGGGCAAGGCAGGAAATGGAAATGGGAGTGACACGCCCTCTTTGTGTCATGCTGTGGCATATTGATATTTCAGTTTTTTTCGAGGGTATTACACGTGCCATGCGGGGTAATACGCCACCATACTAATGAACGACATGTCACGCCGCAGCATGGCATTTTGCTATTACACGAAACATGTTTTTGTGATATCGATAGTGCACAGAAATAAAAAATAATAATAATTTTAGTCGATCTACACCCTTGAATCAAGCCACGAGTCTTTGATAATAGAACATAAATGTCAAAAAGACAATGCGTTGCAGCAATTTTAATTGCGTATGTATTGTATACAGCAGCATTGATGAAGAAAACACCAATGAGACATTGGATGTCGCGAAAAGGAGGGCTTTTGCTCTAATTTGATGGTTGAGCAAAATAAGGACGAACCTACAATGATTTTGAATTTTCTTTAGTAAAGCCGTTCATCCAAAAACAGACACAGTAATACGCGCAAGCATCATTCTGACATCGACACGGCTAACGCTGACCGTTCGCTACCTGGCAACAGGCGACAGTTTTATGTCTTTGCAATATCTGTTTGCATTTCACAACCGGAAGTGGAGGATGCGATCTATAATGTTCTTGATGGAGAATATGCAAAAATCTTGTTTTTGTCTTCTGTAAAATAACTTTTTGACTAAACAAAAAAAGTTAAGGTGATGGGCATTCCTAATTATTTATATATGGCTATTCTATAAAAATAATTCGGAAGTCCTAAAAAGCCATTTGGGGAGGATTTTGGAGCATATGCAACAATTTTGTTTTTGGCTTCTGTAAAATATTTTTTGACCAAACAAAATTATTTATCAATATCTATCTATTAAAAATATTTTGGATGTTATCCGTGGTCAATTGGGATAGTTATAAGCAAATCTCTAGAAATATATCAACGACGACCTTGTCACGCACTGCCATTTGTATCAGAAAATGGCAATGCACGAATTCATGTATTGACATTTTTTTATGCTTTTTAATAGTTTGTCTTTGGTTGATATTTATTTTATTTGGACATATTCTTAGAGTCATTCCCACCATACAAAAATAAAGTAATATGTGATTACATTTTTTAACGTTTTTTGTATTGTTTGTTATTCAAAATATATTATATCAGTTGAACTTAATAGATTCCAGGTTATGCAATTGTTACTTCAAAATATGTTACCTATCAATGAATGTGTTTCATTTCAATAGAATGTTCATTGTTCAAAAACAAAGACAATCAATACAAGCTTAAAACGTATAATTATGCTGGTGAATAAAATTTTGCAAAATAAAAAAATGGTATAAATATTTTTAGATTTATAATATCACTTGAAAGTTATTACCACAATAATTTTCTTTCTTTTTGATTATCTAACATATTTATTACAAATCTATACAAGAAGATGATTTGAAATACTTGATTATGGTACAAAGTTCTTGGAAATGGTCAGTGAATTTTCTACACTGAAGAACATTACTTTTGGAAAATGGTAGTTTTAACTATTTTCTATATTTTAATAGTTTTTTGAAGATATTTCTAATAAGAAGAATAATAATAGTTAAATTGATTCTGGGTGTCACTGTTAATCTGCTGAGCTATAGATAGATTTATCAAGAACTATATAGGAACTAACAAAAATGTATGCGTATAAATCAAAGATCTAGTACTACAATTGATGTGAAGATACTACAATTGATGTGAAGATACGTTTGTTCAATTGCATACTAGTTTTTTGAGTTACAAACTTAAAAAAATGCATGCCTTCACGTTCTGTATAGAGCTGTCTCAGCAGGGAAACTTTTCTGCTGTTCCTGTGTTTTATTTATTCAATGGTATAAATACTGCCGCATGATATCAAATGAGATGTATTCATGTCTAATTTGTGGATTGATTTTTTTTTTGCTTTTTAAAAGGTAATTGATAAACCTTTGTTTAAGCTGTACCGACTATTTTTTTATGCGTATTATTGCTGCTCTTACGTAAGATAATCACTTACGCAGTTTGACTTTTGGCGTAGTAGACTGCAATATATTTATATGTATTAAATATAGAGTTATGTATAGTAATTTTGTTTCATCATTATAAATTGAACTTCAAAATCAATCAATAAGACCTACAGATCATCAATAAGAGCCAACTTCCATATATTTTTTGCCGGATATTAGTCGAGGAATACCCCCTAAACAATTTGGCAATTTTAAAAAGACCACCCTGTATATTACGATTATCAATAAAAATAAGTTCTAGAATACATTTGAAAATGTAGAATATATATATAGCTTATCTTCGAATTCGCTGTCTGAATCCTTAAACATGCATAAGAAACCCAGTTTACAATAGTCGCACTAACAAAATCGAATTTCGAGTCTTCGATTTTTTACATGAACAAAACGTACGAAAATAGACGCAATTCAATTCTAAAAGACGTCACTCCACTGTAATCAATAACGTATATAGGACATATTGTAGAACACGAGAATATAGAATTTGAATTGTGGAAAAAGTCGTAGTCTGAAATAATCTTTGCATGCAAATCAAATGCTGTGCATTTAACTGCTGCTTGCTATAGCTTTATTCTAAGACACGAACCCACACCTCCTTCACCTTGATTGTGCACCAGCTCTAGACTATTTTCTTAATTATATAATACTATATATAATATATTAATATATACAAAGGTATCGTACTCTACACGACTCACGAGTAGCAGCAGAGAATGATTGTGTGTGTCAAGGCAGTTGAGGTGTTGTTCTTATAGCACGACTTAAAAAATATTCAATAGTGTTCAGAATTGAATTCTAGTCACGTTTTGTATATATTTTTTGATAGTGTAGTGATTGTCGTCGTTGATCAAGTGTGATTGTATAAATGACAGACACGCACATACACAATCGTATATAGCCTTTAAAGCTGTTTTTCTCATATTCAGGTGATTTATTTGTATTACATTAGCCATATTCATATCGAGCATTCTATATTTGCATTAACGAGACAAGTCAATCCGGCACAAAACATTGATGTCATTAAGAAGATTTATCGTGTTTTTTCAGTGTATTAGAAATGTATAATGATGATTTATCAATCGAGGATCGTGATTGATCTAAGCTGGCCTAATCAAAAGTTTTTTTCTTATCAGTTTTCGATTTTATGTATTTGAATTAGAAATAAATATTACGTAAATCGCTAATTATTAAATTGCTTTAAGTTCGGTGCTGCTGGAGAGAAAAAATCTCGTATACGAGTTATTCGTATGCTAGTTTTATTAATTATGAATGAAAATTAAAAATAATCGTAAAAATAATAAAAACATGTTGCTCTTTTTTCGTAAACAAAGTTTCACGTAAACGATTACTGAACAAAAAAAAAATATATTTGCTCTCGTCGCTGGCGTGCTTTCTGAATTAAATGATAAATTAAATTATTTTGTTTCTCGTAGTCTATAACTTTTATTATTGTGTTAAATAATGACCTAATTTTTAATATTTATTATGAAGATTAAATTATCGCTGATAGTTGAATTTAATAGTAAATTAATTTATTATACGTTTTATAATTTGTTTTGAATGACCATAGCGATCGCCTGCTTCCGGAATTGGGTCTATTATTTTGCTAACGATTATGGAATGCTATATATAAGCAGAGGCTTTTGTAATAATCTCGAACATAGTGAAAAATGAAGTTATTTATTGGTATTCTGGTTATTTTAGCCTGCGTGGCCGTTAGTATTTAATTATTAATATTATATAAACAATCATCTTAAAATTAATTCATATTTAACTATTAAAATAGGACTCTTTTGCCAAGACATCATACGACTGCAAAACGCTTCCTTCTGATCCAGTATATAAATAGATTACGGCTTAAAAAAATGATATTAACTAAATTCGAAATTAACAGGAAGCGACATGCTGTAATTTACCCGATACCGATTATGCAATTCGCTGTACACCAAAACCAGAGGACGCAAAAAAATTTCGCCAGACCGGAAAATTAAAAATTACAGTAAACACAAGCAAACTCAAAAATACCAGGTGAGGTGTACTATAGAAGGTCTAAAACCAAACCCGATTACATTTGCAGTGTCCCGCAGCATGTATTTTCAATGGTACCAACGTCATGACCGCTGACGGTGTCGATCGTACCAGTGCTATTGCTTTCTTCAATAAAAAGTTGGGACCTGAATGGGATAGTTCTCTGTTGGTCGATACGTGTCTCGATCTGTACAACTATCTGAAAAAAAACGTTTTTAAGAAGAATGAAGTCAGCCCATGCAACCGTGCTGCCGAATATCTGATATACTGTTCGGAACCTATGTCATTCATACTATGTCCTGCTTCTAAGTGGAACAACAGTAACTAGTATTTTTCTTATTAAAACTACCGTTATTATTATATATGTTTATTTTATCCAGATGCCAAATGTAATGCTTTTAAGGAATACCTTGTCAAATGTCCGGGTCATGTTTTTATCAGTTACAATACGAATAAACAATTGGAATTTCGTATCATAGCTTGAGCAGTGATCACGATCATGAGTTGTATTTTTAGATGATTTAATTCTAAATAAATATACTATATTCAATTTTTTACTTTCTTGAAGCATGATTTTTCACGTGAGCACTGTTCTTTAAGGTTCACAATTAGTTTTTAGATGAGCAATTTATGCCTAAAAATAAGCATACGGGATGAGATACAGCAGTATAACTATACATCGGCTTGAGTCACATGACGTCAAATATGTACAAAACACACAGCCAGCTCAAGCTTACGGAGAACATGCGTGTTTGCTCCTGCAGCTCGTTTTAGCAGTTAAGTTCTAAACGCGAAGTAAATTTAGAAGGAACTAACGCTTTCAGAGGTGATTCGCTGATAATTTTTAATGCAGACGAGGGAAGCAATACTCATTTTTTTTTTAAATTTATATGTCCATATAGATTACAAAATAACATTAATATGCATGATATGTTAAATTACAAATATGAACTCTTAATTGAATACACTAATGCAATTCACATTTAAAACAAAATATTAAAACCTAAACAAACATTATAAAAAATAGATATAAGATTAATGTATTTATGTATTATGTAAACAAGGCGCTTATATTTCTAGTGTTTTATTTATTTGATAAGTTATAAGTTTCGTTTGTCACAGTTAAAAAGCAAGAGGGGCTCGACCTCACACTGTGCTCTTTAGGCTTGATGATATTACATCGTCTGACCACAAAAAGGTACATTTAATCTTCCCTATAAAAATCCGGAATCATTAAAGTGTCGAAAGTACGGAGTCAATCGATATTCTTCTGAAGTCTTAAAAATTTCCTTGAATCCTCTTTTCAGAAAGAGGAACCCTTTTTTGGGTGTCTATCGTTCTTCAAAGACTCCGTAAGCTGGTCATGAATTTTAAACAAGGCTCGTAAGCATAATTTGCAGGACTGGAACCGATTTTATAACACAAAGCCTATAAGAGATTAAAGATGTCAAAACGCGTTTTTTTTAATGATGAAAGGTAGGTCTTTTTGATAAAACAAAAATTAAAATGATTTAACGAAGAGTTTAAATAAAGGGGGTAAAAATTAAAGGTATTTAATGTAGCTATGATTAAAACGTACCACAGACATTTTTAATTTAGTATTTGAAACATGAAATTTATAAAAAATCTTCTTGCGCTAACTACACTGCACCTCATCTTTTTTGCGTTAGCTTTATTTTTGCCTAGTTTAAAGTATAATCACAAAGCAATAAAAGTAACAATTAGAACGATACGAAGGGTAACTAATTGTTAAGCAAAACACGGTCAATAACCCCTTCATTCACTAAACAACTGATAAGAGGAAAAACACAAAAATCACACTTTAAAATACAATTGTATGGCTCAAGTGAAAAGCTGAAGTTCAAGGTCACACTAACACACATACAATTCCCTATTATATTTATAACATCAATACACACGATATATGCTAATGTTACCTACTGTGTTTGCGTGCGTATGTGTTAGCACGTTATTCTATATCCAAGTAATTTCGTACGACGATGATGATTGGCACTTTTTGAGTTTTTCCCGCGGGTTGACCACAAAACAGCGATAAAACTCTCTCAAAAAATGTATTATTCTGAATTGTGTGTACTGGCAATAAAAATAATAACACCACAGACTTGAAAACTTTTTTGTACGACGGACGAGCACAGCAGAAAAAACGGCGCACAAAGTACAAAAAAAAAACGAAAAACGCTCCCGTCAAATACGCGAGCGTTTCTACTCTACAGAACAGAGTGTGCAACCAGACGGACCTATTAACACGTAATTAACGATATTTTTGCAGGGCGTTTGTATTCATAGTATTCGTTTTTGAATTTATTCGAGTTTCGAGGCGATCGCCGATCGACTGTAATGTATTCTGCCGTGAGCGAACAACGACCGAACGGAACGGCGAACTAAAAAGAATACGCACACAAAATAAAAACGTGCAAGCCAACTCGAAATATATAAAATATATGCAGTGTACACTCTTGCCGGTGCTTGTCTGTCGAGGAAACTAGGTTCTATAGGAACTCGAAAAGGAGTGACAGACACACACCATTTTTTTTTATAAATTGACGAGTGTGATTGACTCGAAATTTGGATTCATATATTGTTATGACAATATTTAGAATGTATTATTATTCTAGATTTCCTATTGTTTAAGGTCCACGACTGACAAGCACGCGAAAGGTAGCTAATATTAGTAAGTGCTAACAGTGCAGTTTCATAGATGCCCGAGATCAATTTTTCCTTCTCATTACGACTTGGCCAATGATCTTGTTTTTTTCCTGACTTCTTTTTGCGCAACACATATTTAAATGTATATTTATTAAGAATTTTAGATTATAAATCGTCCATCACTTACCCTGCGTTATTGCTTTCTTCTAGGTGTATAATACACTGGAATTATATGTTATTATCCAGCAAACACTGCGTCTCCTTGGCCCGATTCTAACGTGTGCTGCTGCGCCGCCGTCGGATGGGGGTTTGTTTTTGCAAGTCGTCCTTGGACTCCGTATATTGATTTTGTAAAAACTGTGACCGTTTGGGCCGTGTAGAGGTGCGCGCTGCCGATTAACGCAAACGACCGAACAGAGAAAATATGGTGTGTAAAATAAATAATGTACGTGTGCGGCCGCGTTTACACACTTTACTTTGGTTTTTGTGTATTTTCTTCTGCGTTCTGCGTATGTTTTTTTTGCGACAGTTGGTAATATTGAGCAAGAAATTTAGTTGTCAAAATAATTAATGATTCACAATCATTTTGTAATAGGAAATAAAAAATATTTCTAAGTATTTTTTTTGACATTTTATTATTTAGATGCAGTAAAAAAATATTATAAACATTATAGTTATTAGTAGAAAAACACAAAATACAATTCAATATGTTTTGTGTTTTTCTTTTTCAAAATTTGCCGTATGCATAAATATACTTGCTTTTAATCCAAACTATTAAAGCATTTATTTAAAATTATATGAATTTTTGTAGTAAATGCTTTGCGATTTTTCGATTAAAAGCATTTGTGTTTTTATGCATACGGCCCAATGTGATTGTGACGTTATATTCATACAACGTTTTTTTGCCTGCAGTTGGCATTCGTACACTGTCAACCCAAATTGTTGTTTTGCATAGGAAACATTTTTGTGATTGCGGTTGCGGCTAAAACAACATTTTACGTTTACATCTTGCTTTCAACATTCATTGGTCATTGCGCATTAAGCTATAATTCTAACAATTTCTTATAACATTGCAATTCTAAAAGGTAAGTTTTATCGAAATTAAGTGTATTACATTTGGTATTGTCTTACGTGTCTTGTGTCCGGGTAGCGATGTGTTGTCATTACGCACTTGTATCGGGGTAACGGCTTTAAAAGTCATAACCTAGAAAAGTGTCTTTAAATTTGTATTATATTTAAAAATCGGTTAAGTTAGGATACAATTAGGATTAACGGAAAGATTGTTTGTTTGCGATTTAAGTATGGACGAGCTACGAATCCTTCCAAACCCCGTGTGGTTCTCCCAGTCCAGCTGTGTGTGCACCCCAGACGATGGTGTGCTGTACCTCGCCGGTAGTCAGTCTAGCATTGCGCATGTGGCTCGCGTTCAGGACAACCAGCCACCTAAAATAACAGTTTTCAATGTGAAACACAAGTATGGGAAAAAAATAAATAACACAGTTGAAGTGGAAATTGTAATTGTTTAATCGTTTCTTTCCGCTTACAGTGTAAAATCCATCGATTGTGACACCGACTGGTCGGACACAAAGTACTTTGCTACACTGGACAGTAACACAAATCAGGTTAACGTATGGGATCTGGCCGAAGGAAAAGTAGTGCGTGGTCATCGGGGTCATGTGCGTCCCGTTGCCGAAATGCCACCAGTTGCCGATGGAAAACATGATATTCCCGGTGCCATGTGTTTCACAAAGAACCGTCAAATCGTGAGCGTTGACTCCAAGCTGTGTGTGCGCTACTGCATCACTTCGAACACGTACACAGCGTACGCGGATACGTTGTTGCTGAAGCGCCACACGGTAAGCATTCTTCGGGCCTCACCATACGATGCGGACTTATTTGCCGCTGGTACCAAGAAGGGTTTAGTAATTGTGGCCAGGGCATCAGGTATTTGTCAAAATTTAGAAACATATAAATAGTAAAATTAAAATATATATATTTTTTTTTAGATATGTCCATTTTGTTCACTTTGCGTGCGCACGATACTGAAATCACGTCTCTTGACTGGATGCGCATTACAGATAATGTTGTAGCCGCAAAATCTAAATGCAATAGAAACGATAAGGTCACAGATACGACGACACCACAGGCAGCTGGCGTAAACGCAGAGCGTAAGAAGAAGGTGGCCAAATCTCGGAAGCCCGTCCACAATGCACACGATGACAGTGACATCTTTGACATATACCAATTCGATCACCTAGAGAATGAGTTTGGAACACTGCCCGGTCCAACGTTGGCTAGCCTCGCCAAACAGGCCATAGCGGAGACAACGCCGGCAATCAAACCGAGCGAACCCAATGAGGAGTTTGACTTTGCCGAAGCCTGTCAGAATCTCAAGGATGATATTTTGGGCGTAAATGTGCCTGAAACGGATAACGTCGATGAAGGTGATGGCTTAGGTGTAGAGGTTTCTGCCGATGATGTGGCCGCTTCAAGTGCCGGCCAAGATGATACGCAAACGTTTTCAGAAGAGGAGACCGACGCTGATCGTACGATTGATGAAACGTTCGCTGAAACTACCGCCGCGGAAACTGTTTACCTGGCATCCGGATCAAAGGAACCATTTGTGTGGATCTGGGACACGGCGGCCGGCGTTGGAGTGCACAAGATAGAGCAGAAACCCGTCAGTCGGGCAGCTCTGCCCAGCACATTCACGGTGTTATGCTGGCTTGACGCACAGCGTCTCGTTGTAAATTCTCCAAACGGAGATGTTCACATGTGGAACGTTGCTGTGGGCCCAGACAATGTGTAAATAATGATAAATCATATTTTTTTATTTTATACTAATCATAATACTATTTCCGTAAATTTTGCAGATTAACAAGCAGTTGTAGCAAAACTGCGACATTCAGTGACAAGGCTGTCATGGGAATGTGTAAAAGCGTCAGCGAGACCACTGCCACAGCACGTCACGTATGGACCATGTCTTTGCAGCGCCAGGTGGTGTGCAACGAAATCACCGACAACACTGTCACATTGCTGGCCAGTTATGCAACTCTTTCGATGAGCATGTACGCCATTCGAGAGTGCCCATTAGATTTAAATAAGTACTTCAGCCTATCGCACGTAACCAAAATAGAATAAATAACCGTATTTATCTACAGAATCGCAGTCGCAGGCAGCAATAAACGTATAAATCTTGTTAATCTGTCTACTGTGCAGCCAAACAAGATAGGATTGACGTCATTTATGAACAAAATCCAGAGTAAAGTACTTGGTCTAGCTTGGCATCCGAAACTAGAGGGTCTTCTGGCATTCAGTACCGAAGAGGGTCGCGTTGGTGTTTTGGACACGAACAAATCCACGAATGTACCCGTGATCATGCATCCATTCACCGGTAAGAAGGTGTACCAGATCTCATGGGCGCAAATTCTGCCCAGCGGTGCACACGAAAATGCTGCACCTCGGTGTGTTTTGTTTGCGTGTAGTAACGGAAAACTAGTGTACTTTCCGGAGAGCGGTGAAGGCAAACATGGTGAGTGTGTGTATGGCGGTGGCGGTTTGTAAGCATATATATTTGAATAATTTAAATTATTTGTTTTTTTAGCTCCCATAGAAGTGCCTCAGGTCACACCGACAACAGCCGTCAATGCTGGTAAAAACTATGTGGCAATAGGCTCACAGATGGGTATCGTTAGCGTTCTAGATCTCAATCTAAAGGTTTGTCACAAATCATTCTCGTTTAAATAAGTACACAGGTAATATGTCTAAATTTTCAGATGGTCTGGTCTCTCAAGCTCTTCTTGAAGTACGTCAGTGAGTTCTCCTGGAGTCGAGTGAATGTCGATCTACTAGCCGCGTGTTCTATGGACAATGAAATACAATTGCTTGACTGCAGTGATGCTGGTAAGGGTATTGTGAAAAACACTGGCACACTAAAGGGTCATTCCTCTGGTGTGACGTCGGTGAAGTGGAGCAACACATCCGCTGAACGTTTGGTGTCTGCCAGTTTCGATGGTACCGTTCGCGTATGGAACACAACTACGTTCGAGTGCACCGCATGTTATCAGTACACGTCGCAAATGTTTTCGGCCATTTTTGTGCCTCACAACGAAGACCTGGTTGTTTGCTCTGGTGTAACGGAAACATTACATTGTTTTGATACGCGCACGCATATGCACGCGACAAAGACGATAAATAGTAAGTAGCCCTGAGTCTCGCTTAGATCGTATGGACTCTAAAATATACATTTATAATATAATTATGTAGTAAAGAAAAAGAATGAGTTCACTGGTGAGACAAAGTGGGCACAAGCTGTCCAGAATGAGGTACACACGATGATCTCTAATGAGAAGCGCAAAAATCGCAAGGTTGAAAAACAAACTGCTGCTGCAGCGGCTGTGTCGGTGGAAGCTGGTACAGCACCACAGAATGGGGTTGATGAACTAACAGATGCCTTGAAAGAGGTCAAACTAAATACACCTGTACAGAACGATGCTTCTGCTAGGGTTTTGAAGGTATCTAATTACCCCTAGCCTATAAACTAATACTAAATTTGAATTATGAACTTTAGTACAATTTCACGACCGTCTTCCATTTGTCGAGCAAAGAGTTCAATCGGGATGTGCAGCAATGCTTCGATGAGGTGCTCGATGACACCAAACCAAAAAATAGCCTACACTCGTTGCTGTTCAACGACCGTGATGGCGTCAAGGATCTGCTGCAACGTGAACGTATGCGCAAAATGTTCCATAAAATTTTTCTGAAGGTTTTTTTAAATTGTTGTTTTTTTTTGTAGTTAAAAACCATCAGGACTCAAACACCGATTCCATTGGGCACGTATTCATTCCGCAGCTGCAGTACGACCTTGAAAAAGAACTGCAGTATCGCCTCACCACCAAATCATTGACTGACCAGCATGTGGCGCTGGCTCCGATGGTGTCCAATGAGTACAGACTGACAAAATATTAGATGAAATTCTATTGTTACATAAGCTAACTTTAGGGGTTTTATTTTGTAGATTCTGGAACAAATGCTGTCAGGCCATTGCAGCGCAACACATGGCCAAAGGCTGGACACTTATGGCAGTGCCGTATCTGCTGGCTATACATGAGGTATGAAAATGGCATAATAATCAAAACATACAAAGGATTAATATTGATATTATTTTATACAATTTTAGGTAGACAATGTGATCAAGTACCTGAGCGACGCAGACTACTATCGCGAATCGTGGATTGTGGCCAAGCTGTACAAGAGCACCGACGATGCGTTGTTCTATCAGATCTCGATGGCATGGATCAAGCACCTGGAGGCCAACGGCAATTTAGAGGGTGCCGCTCTAATGTAAATTTTATAAATAAATTACACCGTACATTTAATGATAATAATGTATTTGAATTGTTACTTTAGAGCCGCTTCGGTACAGCAGTATGGCACAGCGGTGGAGATACTCGCTAAGAGGCGCAATCCAACCGACGCAATCACGGCCATCGTGGAGGCACTCAAGGCAAAATTCTGATTTGTTGCGCGTTGCTCAACGTTTCTTATGAAGTAAAATAAGTGATAAAATACTGTGTATTTTTGTTGATGCGAATACATTGAATGAATTTTTTATGTACATTTTGGTGTTTTTTATAGATGTGTTTGTGTTTGTCTATTTACTTTATGCCAACCCGAAGACTGTCGAAAACGCAGATACTATTTTATAATGTCTTATAATAAATACTGTAATGGAAGACTTTGACATGCACAGATAGTCTCCAAGACTGTCCAGAAAGACAAGTACAGTACTTAAGTCAGACAGACTTTTCAGTATCTAACCCAAAATACAATCCTAAAAGCTACGTATCATAAAGACGGTCCTAAATATATTTCCACCGACTCCTTTCTAAAGGATGTTTTAATAACTAACTAAAGATAAACCAAAGTTGGTATGGAACTATGTACAAGAGACAGCATATGGACATTTGTAAAACAAACCCAGGGACAATAACAAAACGGCTGCCCTAAAAATGCAGTTCTACAGACTCAAATATTGTCCTAAAAACCCATCCAACACAAAGATTTCATAAAAACTATCTAATAATAAGAATGCAGTCCCTAATTAGACTTACAAGTATTTACATATAAAAGCCGCTGTTAAATAAAAGTGTATGGGCATCTATTTTTTATTGAATATGTGCGTTGTTGGGTACCTATTTATATTTGCGTAGTGCACCAGCTGACACATACAATTATAGTTTTGATCGGACATTCGCTTCAAGCATGAATATATA
>JAAAKO020020094.1:0-31513 GCA_010015015.2 Bolitophila cinerea | reverse complement strand
ACAATTTTTATTCAGTTAAGTGAATTTCTGAATTCAGTTTGTATGTATGTTGAATTGGTTTTGCGCTTGTGATTATAGGCTTTAAATGTTTCGTTCACTAAAAAAAAAAAATGTGCACCAATAATAAAATAAATGTTAACTGAGATAATTAAAATGTCCTCCAAATAAAATTAGTGCACATCATAAAAAAAATATTGCTCCTTAAAAAAAAAGTGTGCTATATAAAAAAAAATGCGCCCCAAAATAAAAAAGTTGCAGGAAATAAAAAATTGCGCTCCAATATAAAAAAATTAAAACTTTTTTATAATATTGCACTCTAGAAAAAAAAAACACAAGTTTAATAATTCAATTCTGACCAGTAAAGAATTAAATAATGTGCACCTAAATTCAATTATTGTTCACCAAGCTCTATAGAATATCGTAGCTTTATTAAGTTTAAATCCGTTACCAACAGGTGGCTACGCAAATTGTATCCAACTCTCCATGATAAAAAAAAACTTATACTATTTCCCAATAGATGGCCTTATGTAATGCAAATAACGCAGATTTTTCACTTTGGGTAATGCAGGGCATGGCTCGTCGAAATGACAGTGACATTTTATTAATTAAATTGCTACACCAAATTTGCCTATAAATCCACATTATGTGCGATACCAACCTGATAAAACATGACATATTAAACAAGAACTGATTTAAAAAAACAAACTAACGGCGAGAGCGCTTGTATTACATATTTTTTATTATTTGTTTGTTTCGTTGCTAGTGTTTTGCTGTTTATATTGTTTTAATTGGGTTGTTTGTCCTAAAGTGTATTGAACTGCGCAAATCCTTACATAAAATGGAAACTAGAAAAGGCCGGCGTTCGTCGGTAAGTTCAAGTCAAATACTACGCATATTCAATTTTCATTGTTTATATTTTCTGATTTAAAAATATATTTAATTGAAAAAACTGTTTAGATTCTAAAAAAAATATCACGGATGATAATGAAGCTAGCCCAACGTTAACATCTATAAACAAGCGAAGAATAAGTTTTTCTAGCAAGAAATTGGTAAAGTAAGTTATTTGTTTTCATAATGCGCTGCTACGCAATAAGCTAATTTGTATTTTTTTTGCAGAGAATTTACCACCGGAGATGATAAAGCCACAATATGGATGAACTCTTACGAAGAGTCGGATATTGGACACCCTTCTCAACATGTACTGTTATGTACTACAGAACACGAAAAAAAAGAGAGCCCAACTCATGAACCACCAAAACAATTCGACAGCAATCCTGCGGATATGTCTTGTGATGAAACAACGATGGACATTAAACCGATTGTTTCTCCTAGTCTCGATAAAAATTCTACGCATCAACAAGAACTCAATAATTCCACTGACATGGTTATGTCCCCACCCACCAAACAAATCGTAATACTTAAACAAGATTTTCGTTCGAGTACGATTACTGTGGCAAGCCAATCTGACTAGATATTTTTGTAGGAAATAATATTTTAAAGAATAATGCCTTTTTAATGAATGTAGTTTAACACTTAAACCGAATTTAAACTGCGTTGAACGATGTAAATTTGGCGTTTAACCTATGTGAAAATATTGATCTGTTTTAATGGAATTGGTTTATAATAGAATATAACGGTTTTTCTAAGTCACGTATCTTTGGAAATTATCAATGTTTAAAAAGGCTTGCCAAAGTAATCATACGCACGCACGCACCACTCAATTTAATTCGATTTAAAATTATATACATTTTTTATATTTCAGAATCACACAATGACAAATTATATGTCTCTGGGCGAAAAAGAAAATATAGGCCATTCAAAAAAACTGTCTAAAATTCCTCTAATCCGAACAACTGCTGCAAATCTACAAATTGTAGATGTGGAAATTGATAGTCCAATATCTCGGCCAACAATAACAACAAAAATCAAAAAAGATTTGGACGATATGATTGATCACCGGAAACAGCAGCATTTAGAAGAAACACAGAGTTTTAATGAACTTATAGATAGTATACACCTGTCTAGTGATTCTGTGGAAAATAGTTTGGAGAAGGTTGTTGAGGCTAGCATTGCTCGGATGGATAATTTGGAAGTTACATCTACTCAAATTTGCTTCACAGATGAAGAACTTTCTAATGGTGTTAGTTTTGACAGTGCAACACATTTAAAAAAAATGGAGCTAAGGTCTAGTTCGATAGATAGCCTTAATATTCCGTCACCAAGAACTTCGAAAATGAAAATATCCTCGAACCCTAATGAATGCGAGTGCAAACAAGAGAAGACTATAATTGGTGATGTAACGATGTCAATAAATGCAACCGTTGGCATTAAAATCGAGTCAAGTGTGTCTGAACGACGTCAGTCAGTGTATTTTGATGGTTCCGATATTGATATATCACTTTCTGTGATTCACAATTCAATTTCAAATGAGATGATAGATGATAATAAAATGAGTATACTCGGAAACAAAACTGAATTGGAACAAAACAATGAAAATAAAGAAATAAACGTTGATATACCTATTCAACAAAAAAAACATATTCGAACAACGATTTTTGACGTTCCTCTGGATGTAACAAAATCTGAAGGTAATGTTTCGAATTATGTAATTTTAGCTAAACCGAAAACTTGTCGAACAACGATATTTGATGTACCGTTGGATGAGACTCATCTACACCCGAATGCTGTAGATCAATATCAAGATTCACCTTCATCGAATCACAAATTGGACGAACAGGAAGAATGTGTTTCTCAAAAAAATGTCATAGAGGAACGGACAATTCAATCAATGGATGTTTCATATTCTGAGGAGGGGCAAAAACATGAAGACATTGAAAATATTAAGAAAGAAGTCGGTGCAGTTAATACAAAAAAATCTCGAGAAACAATTTTTGATAATTCAATGAACGAAACCAAAATGCTGCCGAATTATAATAAAAAAGCTTCTGAAAATTTCAATACAATGGATGAGTCAAAAACTATTTTTGAAGATAATCAACGAAATATTACTGAAATTGATTTACAAAACAAAACAGCTCCCAAGAATTCTAGGCAGACCATATTTGAAAATTCTATGAACGAATCAATTCCAAATAATTTAGAAAATAATATGAATATTATACAAAAGGAAATACCATTTCAGGGAGGAACGGATACATTTTATGAAAGTAAAAGAAACACGATTTTGAATGACAATAATGTAATGGAGGAGTCTTCTAATGAAGAAAAAATATGTTTTCCGACGAAATCTAGACAAACTATTTTTGATAATTCAATGAATGAAACAAATATGCCTTATAATCTCAGATGTATTCAAAATTCTGCGATAAATAATGATCAAACCTTTTCAAGACAAAATGAAATTTACGTAAATAAAAGTAAAACTATTTTGGAAGATTCAGTAGATAAAGAAGAAGATTTTCAAGAAATTGGTTCTTCTAAGAAATCTAGGCAAACCATTTTTGATAATTCAATGAACGAAACAAAATGTTTGGAAAATCTTACAAATAAAATAATGTTGGAAAAAAATGATGAACATTATATGATGTCCGAAAAAAATAATAAAACGATTGTGGATGAAGGTAACGTAATGGAGGTGTCAATAGAAACACAAACAAATATTGATACACTTATTATCGCGAAACAGATGGTTGCTCCCAAGATATCTAGGCAAACAATTTTTGATAATTCCATGAACGAAACAAAATTCCCGGGGAATCTTAAAAACAAAACAATTTCTGAAAAAGGTGATGAACATGATCTGATTTACGAAAAAAGCAATGCATTGGAGATGTCAGTAGAAAAGCAAAATGATATTGATGCACTTATTATTGCGAAACAAATTAGTGCTCCCAAGAAATCTAGGCAAACTATTTTTGATAATTCCATGGCAGTAGAGAAACAAAAAAATACTGATGCATATATTATCGAGACAAATATGTGTGATCCCAAGAAATCTAGGCAAACCATTTTTGATAATTCCATGAACGAAACAAAACTCACGGTGAATCTTAAAAATAAAACAATTTCTGAAATAGGTGATGAACATGATCTGATATATGAAAAAAGTAATGCAATGGAAATGTCAGTAGAAAAACAAAAAAATATTGATGCACTTATTATTGCGAAACAAATTGGTGCTCCCAAGAAAACTAGGCAAACAATTTTTGATAATTCCATGAACGAAACAAAACTCACGGAGAATATTAAAAATAAAACAATTTCTGAAATAGGTGATGAACATGATCTGATTTATGAAAAAAGTAATGCAATGGAGATGTCAGTAGAAAAACAAAAAAATATTGATGCACTTATTATTGCGAAACAAATTAGTGCTCCCAAGAAATCTAGGCAAACCATTTTTGATAATTCCATGGCAGTAGAGAAACAAAAAAATACTGATGCATATATTATCGGGACAAAGATGTGTGATCCCAAGAAATCTAGGCAAACTTTTTTTGATAGTTCCATGAACGAAACTACCGCGCCAGAGAATTTTAAAAATAATCAAAATTCCAAAATTCATATCGACGAGACTAGAACCAAGGCAATTTTGGATGAGATAAATGTAGTCGAGGAGTCTACAGAAAAACGTCGAAATATTCAGGAACATGATGTACAGAAGAAATTTAGAAAAACCGTTTTTGAGGATTCCATGAACAAAACAAATAATCTTGATAATCTCGGTAATAATCAAAATTTTGGAAATAATAATGAACAAAAATGTGTGGGTAGTAGTAATATTAGGATTGACGAAACTAAAAGAAAAACTATTTCGGAAGAAATATATTTAATGGAAGAATCATATTCAGCAGAAAAACAAAGAAATACTCATAAATTGTGTTCTCTCGAGAAATCTACAAATTCTTTTTATGATGTTAATGTAAACAAAACAAAAACAATTTTGGAAGAAATTAATCTAATGCACGAATCATTTTTAGCTGGGAAACTTGGTATTAAACAAATCGATTTTGAAAAAGAAATGTGTACATTAAATGAAAATTCTAATAAAGCCGTTTTGAATGATACCGAAGCCAAAATAAGTGCTCCTCAAAATAACATAAACACATCAAATAATCAATCTCCTCGTAAAACTATGACTGGCAATTGCAAAACAATAGACGTAAATATAAAAAATCAACAGCACTTGCTGGTGGAACATTGTATGTTGCAGACCAGTACTTCCTCTGGGCAGCATATACAAAATTTGCAAAATGCCAATACATTATTGCATTCAAATAATATTGAGCTTCCAGATATTTCAACCGTACAATTCAGTAGGCCAACCAGAGATATTGAAGTCAATCGTCTAAAAACCGTTAACGTACATTTACTATCTGTTCCATTACAGGAAAATGTTCAATTTACATCAAATAAAACACTTATACACGCAGAAAATTTAATGGATATATCTTCAAATGTGCCGGTAAATATGGACTTTGATAAAACCATTAAAAGCGACACACATTCGCCTAGTGAGTCGTTTTCTTGCTTTAAAGATAAAGCAAGATTTAACAGCACTCGTCTATCGAAGCGTGTTTCCAATATTCGGGAAAACACTTTTTTCGTACCCGATATAATCGATGAAACTAATTATCTAATGTTAAGCGATATTTGTGTGACTGCTGAACCTACGCGTGATAAATACATAGATGAAGACATGTCAAGTAGCCTACGGCTATACCGTACTGACTCTATTAATGCAAATAATACAGCTGAATTGTGTAACATGAATCCTGACGAATTGATTCAGAAGCGGATTTCTCGCAAATCTTTGATTTGCACTACAAAACCGACAGCTTCTAAGACGAACTTTACAGCAAATGAGTTTCTACTAGAAAACACCGAGTTTATGGACGACACAAAAGATATAAATGCCACTGAACTTGCACTAGTTGGTAGTTCGATAAGTGAACACTCGGACTCGGGCGATAGGATAACACCGGCACCAATGCTGCCAAAGCCAACGAATACAATGTGCAAAAAGTGCAAAAACTGTCGTCGTTCGATTGGAACGCCCGAAATGTCTATGTTGCAGCAGTATTCGTTGGACACTACATGTCTTGAGACGATGTGTGTAAACTTTGATGCATATGACAAATTTCGAAATACAGCTTCAGTGGATAATGTGTTTAAAGCGTTCCATAAGCGTCGTGAGCTGCGAGCGTTGTCCAAATTAAAAGAAGATAGCTTAGATCAGAATATACCTGCACCAAGTATAGTAGCTCTGTTAAATAACAAGTAAGTGTATTTTTTTAATTATTCCATAAAATATATTTAACATTATGTTTTTAAGACATTCAGAAAATCCTACCGATCTAGTTGACATCGATATGCCCTGCGTGTTTCCAGTGCCAATGTCATTAAAATTTCTAATTGAAAATCATATTCAAAGGTATTTAAAATTATTTCTTATTTATCATTTCCAATTTACATGTATATTTAATTTTTAGTGAGCAAAGTCCATGGCGTCTTGACAATAAGCAATTCTTTCTTGGTCACATGCAATTCTATCATAAGCTTATTTCGTCTGTGGTGTTGAATGTTATGTTTGACGACAGTAAATACGATGAAGATATGTTGAGCCACGGTAAAATATTCTTTAGGGAAATTTTTGTGGATACGCTTTCTGTATATTGTATGTTCAGCATTTATTTTTTTACTATTATTGTTTTTATAATTTTATATTTGTATTACTAAATTTGTAGCACAAAGCCTAACCACGTCGATGGTTTTGAAACGCAATGAGTTACTCTTGAGTTTGCCATTCGAGTTTCTTACAATGTGTCCAAGCAGCAACGAACTTTTTCACCTGCTTGATGAACTCGACAAATTATATATAGTAACTTCGGAAAAAGTCCAACTAATACGTAGCATTGCTAATGAAGCAAGCGCCCTGCTACAACTAGACCAAGGGTAAGTTTTACTGACACATTTCGTTGTTTTTAGTTGTAACTCTGATTATTCACTTTTGCAGCGTGTGCTATTTGGAGAAAACTATTTTTGATAAGAAAAATCTGTGCAAACACAATTTGGTAATAAAGTTGGATCAAATAGACCGAATTGGACCCAAACATTTGTTTATAACGCCATGCATTGAATTTAAGGAGAGCATTTTTAAACTGCCGTTGGGCATACAATTTATTAAATTATTTTTTCATGATCCGTTAAAATATGTAAAAAAATGAAATATTTGTGTTCTTTTATATTAAGATATTTAAATAAAACTTTTAGTTGTATTCGATACGTTTTATTTATTTTTTAATAATTAATACCCATTATTGATAAAGTTGAATATCATTATTAAAATGATGGAATAAATGTAGACATCGACTGTTTACAAAGCTTCCGATATAATTGATTTCATAGACAGGCTCAAAGTGTTATCCGTTGGGTTTTGAATGCCGATTATAGGCTTTTCAAAATGAAAATGAACTTTGAAATATTATAGGCGGTATTTTTCCTCTATGGAACGAAACCCTGAAGTTTACTGTCTCCAAAGCTTTTTTAGAGATGTTATAAGATCTCGAAATAATATGTTAACTTAAATCATTCCATAATCAAAAATATATTTAAAAATAATAAATATACCTTAGTTATCAGCTGTAAAGAAATCATAAAAAAGATCACAAAATGAATATTTTTATCCCTATATGGGATGGAAATTCAAAAACAACATTCATTTTTTTTAAAATCGTACCGTTTTAAAACCCATTTCCTAAGCTTTTCTTTTAAGTTCCCAAAAAATAGGTTTTGCAACAAATTGCAAAAAAAAAAAATATTGTTTTTAAAAAACTTCGAGCGAGATCGGGCAACAGAATTGTAATAACAAGAAAAAGGAATCAAAAAACAAGGTAATTTACCAGCGAATGGGGAGAAATATGTTATTTTTATGATTATGCTATTTATCACAAAAAAACTTCATATTTTTAAAACTTTTTTATTTGTATTTTATAACAATAGTATGGCAACACTTACCATCCACAAATATTTCAATTTGTGACTGCGTCAAAACTTGAAATCCACAAACCGAAAGATGAATTGTTTACAAATTACAAATTACAATATAAATTTACAAATTCACATATAGTTTAGCCATTCTCATTCTGTAAAAGTCTTATATATATATATATATATGTTATGTTAATTTGTCTAAAAAATAGTGTATTGTGCTTTTATCTATTATTATTATAAAATATACGTAAAACATAGGTTAAAAAATACATCGATTGCCTACATCGAGAATGGACAATCCAAACCACAAAACTGTGTTCGTGCTGGATCATACACAATATTTTGGTATTTCTGGTGAAAATGTTATTGACCTGGACTTTGGGAAAATGAAAGGCAGTATCATGCCACTGCCTCCAGTATGCAAAAGTCTGTGGTCCATAACAGTAGAGTCATCGGTAGAGTACTGTCGCATTGTTTGGGATCTGTTCCCTGTCGGAAAACTGGTAATAACTTTTTTTAAATTAAAAAAAACCCTGATTTAATAATTTAAACTTTTTCAGATTCGTTTTGTGGTTAGCGATGCAAACGCACACATTGTGAACACTTGGAGTGCGTCTACTCAGAATCTGACTCATGTTATGAATGCTATGGCTATGGTTGGCGTTCCTCCATTACCGACGCCGCAATCCAATGAGTATTCGGTAATTCATGGTTTGCGTGCTGCCATAGAAGCCATTGCGGAGCCAACCGATCAGCAGAAAGAACTCTTGGCCGATTCCACCAATGAAAATCTTACGGTAGCGAATAAGGGTCGCGTCATTTGCATAACATCAGCACGTGATGATGCCAGCATGAAAAGTCTAGAGGACATTTTTCATACTGTAATCGTTCAGCAGAACTCACTCTCATCAAAACACAAGAATCTATTGAACGTGGATAGATGTGAGCTGGTTATCATTAATCTGTACCCTTGTTCTGTGGAATCTATGGTTACACACCGTGAAGCTGAAAATGTATGCATTATAAAAATATTTAAATACGTACATCTAAGTAATATTTCGTATTGTAGGTGTCATCTTTGCTCAGTACTGAGATACATTCGGTCATGTCTAATGATTTGCCAAACAAGTTAACGCATCTAATTCTGCCGCATTACGATTTGGCCAGCACAACAGTAACTGGAATTCCAATGAAAGAGGAGCAGAATGCTAGTTCCAGCGCTAATTACGATGTGGAAATATTTCATTCGAGTAAAGCACATTCGGTGATTCTGGGAACTGAACTTATGCTACCAACCAGTATCAAAGAGAATTCTACATACGAAACCGTCACGCTAAAATGGTGTACGCCACGGGGACTAGGAGCAGCAGATATGCAACCATGTTTAGCTCAACACCGTGTCACACCCATAGACGTAACCTCACGACCAAGTTCGTGTCTTATTAACTTTCTTCTGAACGGTCGCTCTGTTTTGCTTGAGATGCCACGCAAAACTGGTGGTAAATTAACAAGTCATCTGTTGTCTGCACACGGAGGAGAAATATTTATTCACACATTGCACACATCTCGGTCTTGTCTAGAAGATCCTCCATCTATTTTAGAAGGCGGCGGAGGAAAAGTTACCGACTACCGTATTATAGATTTCTGTACGCTCATCAATAATCATCGTTTGCTACCTCTAAAAGTTCTTCCAGACCGTATACCGGATACAAACTTGGCACGAGTACGAGCCAAGCTATATCGTCACTCTAAATATTGGCCGCTTACTCTAAGTACTACAGTTCTTTACAACGTCAGACAGTTCATCGATCCTTTGCTCACTGTTACACATAAAGAACAGCTATCTGAAGCAGAAGTGTTACAGTGCAAACAGGTTATATTCAGTATTGTTGCACTTGAGGCACGCCAAGAGCCATTGGCCTTACCCATAGGTCATAGACTAAAAGGTAACAAAAAAGAAGAACAGTATCGTCTTCTTTGGGCAGAACTCGAAACACTATTCATAGCCAGTAAGTCACCAAGCCATAAAGCAATTCTGCAATGTATACGAGAGTGTCGAACAAGAGTACCTGACCAGACCGTTGAGAAGATTGAAGTAGATCATGCTTTACGAGAATTGGATACTCTTAGTGATGCTGCAAAGCGAGCAAGTGTTATTAAGGCCACTACTGACTCGCCAATGTCTCCGCCACACATAACAGATCTAGCCAGCATCAGCAAATCCAAAAATCCGTTTGGAGGCGGTGGAAATAAGTGAGTAGACAATTTTGTTAAAATATAAGTCAACAACAATAATAATTGTTTTATGTTTATATAGAACACTCCTGGAGATTGTCACGGCAGCCGAACGAGCACACAGTCAGAAACGTTTAGACTTCTCAGGTCGTCTGTGCACACCCGCAGGTCAAATAGCTAAGTTGTACCCACAAATGGGCTTGAAAGATGTCAATGCACGAGACGCCGAAGTAAAGTAGTAGCTTTTCCTTTATTTTTTTTGTCACCGGTTTATAAAACATACATTAGTGAATTATAATATGTTATTATATGTATATATATATATTTAATATTTCAAACAATCTAGATTTATTGTAGCGTAAACGTTTCTGCACCTCCTCGATTCATATTGAAGATTCCTCCGGCATCAGCCTGTTTAGCTTCTCGCTGGCATTGTAACTTTACTGCGAGCAGTGTGTTTAAGTCTGCCCACATGTTGTGCTGTTTTTCGCCATTTCCAGTGTCACTTTGTATAAGTCGAGTCTCCTGTAAATCGGATAAACTGTGTTCTTTTAATTTAAACATACAACTGAATTTACCTGTTTTAAATTGTCTGCGACATGTTCCTGATCCTTAATCTGTGTGCTAAGCGTATCCTTGAGCGTTGTTCTTACAGATTCTCGACTCTCACCAGCCAATCGTTGTTCTTCTTGAGCTTTTTGCAGCAATTGCTCAATGCGATTGTGTTCGGACTTAATTTAAAATTGAAAAAAAAAACTTTATATTCATATAATTAAAAACTTGATTTTAAACAACCTTTAAGTCTTGCCACGTTTGTTCTAGCTTGTTAACGATTTTCTCTGTTTCGGATAAGTCACCCTGCAGCACAGCCGTCTCGGCGGTAAGTGTTGTATTAAGTGCAGTGTAGATCTAGAGAAAGGATTATAGTTCGTATTACATAAATTGAACTAATTTTTTAAACTTATAAGTAAAAAACAAACAAAAAGTAATGTATTTTTCAGTTGCATTTATTTTATTAACATTGAAATATATTTTACAATAATATAATCAGTTCTTTTAACATCAGAGATAATAATCTCATCTTACAATTACAATATTTTTTTAATTCTAATTATATAAAAAAATGAAACTAATTAAATATATCTATCACGATCACGATTAAATAATTTTATAATAACAATATATTTTCACTTTATCGTTGTACCATTGTCATTACACAGATTCCGTTGGCCGTCTCAAAACGAATTGCCTTTGCAATTATATCGTGCAAATGGAATCGCTCGGGCAGTAGCGGTCCAGCCACCAGCATTAATTTCTCGTTCGTAATAGGTGCCTGGAACAGTACCATATTCTGTTGAAATCGATTGCCGACAATCACCAGCTCATTGCTAACACCATCAACACACACTTCGAGAATTTGTACGACCCCATGCATAGTGATCACAAAGTTGTCCGGTGCTGTGGAACTGAGATGTGTGTATTTGTACAATAAATGTAGATCTCGGTTGAGTGAAAATAGCGGCTGAACATCCATATAAAGAGGAACTGGTGCTAACTGTTCGGCTCTTGACGCTATAACACTTCCTAGTTCTTCTAGACCAATATCCGTTTGCAGAGCACCACTTAGAAAATCCATTTGGTTCTCAAAGCGAAATCCACTAGCTACCTCCAGGGAACCATACCGTATAACATCTTCTTCTAAATGTAGTAGATTATGAATGTCATAATCTACCAAACACTCGGCATAGATTTCACTGAATTCAGACACAAACTTCTTCAAAATCATTCCTGCAATGTATGCATTACATTTACCATCATTCTCAGGATGCAACATCAGACGGATTGCCATATGAAGATAAAGAAAGTGTACATAGTAACGGTGTGGCAAATTATTTTTCAGTACAATTGGTCCGTAGTACAGTAAAAACTGTTTCCAATCGTATGCATCCCAGTTGGCCAAATCACCGAGAGTCTTAGGTTTACGTTTAAATTCCTTTGGCACACATGTTCTTCGAATCCACTCTAATCCATAATCAATGCGTCGCAACGATTCTTTGTTTAGACGATAGTCTAGGCGACCCTTCATCCAGAGCTCCATCAAGCGTCGCATTACACCCAAGCAAACGGTGTGTTTGTAGTCAACGGCCACCTGCGAAACGAGTCCAATGCCAAGTTCCAGTGCAATCGGTACCCCCTGGTGATAACTTACATCCAAGCAATACTTAAAATCTTCGTCAAGCCTCAAATTCTCTGGTTTACAAAAGGCCGGAAAACTGGTAAGACTCTGATTAAATTGCAATTGTCCCCTTTGTCTACATTTGCTGCATCCAAATAGTCCGCTCGGTAGAGAGGTGCAGGTAAGCAAACTCATCGAAATGGGATCGACAACAAAAGAATCGATTGCGATTTTACTGGAACCGTTGTTGTTGTTTGTGCCGATCGACTGCAGTATTTTCATTTCGTCAACAAAAGGTCTTAGGATCTCGTTGGCTATTGTCGGTGTGGGAAAGCCGCCCTGGTAGATTCCAATAACAAATGAAGAGGATTCGTGGTGTGGTGTTAAAGTTGCGTACGGAGCAACTTGTGGAATAACTCGGCCTAACAGGACAAGATATTGTGGTATCTCTAGGCCAGCAGCAGTTTTTGTTTTAATTACGTATATTGCCACAATTATGCGTATAAGTGTATAATTCATGGCTGCTTGTTCTGGGCCAATATTACGCATAACGGCTCGATTGATTCCAAAATTTAAATATCTACCATTCGACATTTGTACCACATCAAAGTCAGCATGAGTGGTTACAGTTACAGCTTGAAGTTGTTCCGTTGATCCTTTAAATACCTGTGAGATTCCTTGCAGTTGATTTTGTAAAGTTTTACCACATCTTGGATCGCCTCCATCGAATCGTAGCTCAATACACTCTACATCTTCGCCAGCGGCTTCCGTTGATTTAAATTTCTTTAATTTTGCTGTGGGACTATTACGTTTGCCTTTGCCTTTGATCACAGACGTTGCACTTACATAATGATACTCTGCCTTGATCTTGTCTCGATACGTATTCTTAAACTCTGTTTTAATCGTACGTATTGCTTTTTTCACTGCACTTCGATTAAACACACTGTTCAAATTGATCTTTGCCAATGTCTTGAACGTCTTGTTAATGTGACGATGAAAATTATACCGTTTCATGATCGCGACAAGATTTACTTTATTCACGTGTGCGTGTGTATGTTGAGATTCGATGTGAACCAAAAATTAAAAAAAACTTCACACAAACTTAAAAATGCACCCCGATTTTGTGGAAACCGCTGCTGTTGAATTGTGTCTTCTCCTGTGATGTGCAGAGACGCGACCAACCACCGTCACTACCTGCGCCGTTCTGTTTCTGTGCCTTTGAGCCCAAGAAATTCGATGCACATTTCAGAACGGGATGCGATCATATTTATTTACTCGCTTTTGTGTGTTGAATGTGTGTATGTGTGTGTGTATGTGTGTGTGTGTGTGTTTGTAATAAGTGTTCCTGTCTGTGTGTATGTGTGCATTTTAAGGGTCGCTGTTTTGCGAGAAAAATTGTAAAATCGTTGGTGGGATCTCCGCCTTTATTTCTTCGTGTGTTTCCAACATAGAACTATACAGTGGCGGCGTCACGAGCAGGTTGATGGAGGGATATTACAGTACAGGGATGATGCATAAATGTTTAAGGGTATGGCGTATGGGGTTGTATACAATATATACTGTTTACAATTTACTGAAAAACATATTTTTCTTTTTTTCTTTTTTAAATTATTATATTATTCATAGTTTTCAAATCAGGGCCAGAAAAGTACAAATTAAACATTTGTATAATATTTAAATTCTCAAAATAAATTAACTGTGTTTATTAAATATAAAAAATGAGTCCTCCAAATTGTTTTTGGTTCTTTTATTTGCGATTGTAAAAAAATCTAAAAATGTAATAATCACTACAATTACTGCACATTATTTTATTGAACTATATTCCGTTAATATGCCATTCATGTGGATCTCGAAAAACCCCGATTATTATATACGACCTATATGGCAGGATGGGGCGTTTATTATTTTTGATATGCGGAATGTACCTGAGAACGATATGGATATTCCCAAAATAATATTGTTATTTTAAAAATAATATGGGAAATTGATTAAAGTGTTCAGGATCGCCACTGCGCGTGATTCTTCCAAAGATTTATCTTTTCGCCAAAATGTTTGAAACTCATGTATACATGCAGTATGTGTATATATGTAGAAATATACATATATATATACCAATTCTCTATACATACATTGATGAGTCTTTCACATAAAAATACATATTTTTGTGTTCACTCAGGGTATAAGGTCCTTTTGAACGATCGTCGGCACAATTTTCCCGAAATAAGAAAAGGTTGATGGTGCGCATACGCCGCATTACGAATTTGGGTTGGTGTGCATTTTAAAATTAGGAAAAGGCCGTACGCACTGAAACCGATTATATATATATATATATATATACACACTTACTTGCTTGCATTCGCTTCGCTGTTCCTGCAGGTCGGCCACCTTTTCACGGATTGGAACAAGTTGCTGAGATAGAGGGGTGACTCGCTCACGAGCAGCCATCACTGCTCGGGTAAGACCGTCCACGAGACGTGCCACCTCGGTAATTCCACGCGATTCAATCGGTGAGTCTGGACGAGACATTAATTGATCTCCATCAGCTAAACTGTCATCAGCACCATTCTCTGCAGCCGTAGGAAACGCTAAGGTCGGATCTTGCAATTTAAGGCTATCCAGCGTTGCCTGGAGATCAGCGGACTCTATCTTAAGGGCTGCTAGCTCGGTACGCTGCTGTTTGAATACGGAACTTTTAGCGCGTAACATGTTCACGTATAGTTTCAGATCGTTTCCACGCAGAATTACGCCGCCAACCGTTTCCTGGAGGAGATCTTGTTTTTGTCTTATCTGCGTTTCAACTTCTCGTAGCTCTTTCGAGGCTTGATCGAGTTGTTCAGCTGCCATTTCCTTGTTTCGGGCTACGGTGGAAGCCTGCTGGCGGAATGGCATCAAGTTTTCACTGTTGCTGCCGCGTTCCGACAGTTGTCCCTCGATGATTCGATGAACGTCTCTGCTGATTTTGTCTACCTATACAAAAAATCTCACCTTTAAATCAGATAAAAATAATGATTTTAAATATTGTTTTTACCTGTTCCTGCAGATCCTTGAGATACTCTCTGGATATACTAGGCTGATTAATGGTTTCTTCAAGGATCTGGATATCAGATTGTTTGCTTAAAACTTCCTGTGGTAATTTCTGTTTAACCATAAACTCAAGAACCTGTAATCAATGATCACTTGTACTTATTTTGAGTTGTTATAAGGACGCAGAAGCACATCACATACCTGTGTTTCTTCGGTGATCGACTCCATAAGCATAGCCGGTGAAGTATCTTGGGAAGCAGATCGGGCTATATTCAGCTCCTTCAGGAGGCGTTCTTGAAGCTATTATCATTAAATGATAAGAGAAAATAACCAATTAGTTCACTAAAAATACACATTTTAAAATATACGAGTATACTGATTAAACAACCCATTGCATTTACGCATTAAAAAAACAATAATATACTCAAAAACATAATATTTTTTTAGATAAAAATATCGCCTTCGAGAATTCCATCAGTTACTTTGCGATCATCAAGATCCAATAATTAAAAATTGCTTTCCAAAAAAAATAAAAAAATATCTTACGGAAAAAAGTGTGCACTTGAAAACAACACTTGGTAGGTTTTTTTGTGGTAAATTTTCAATTATTAATTTAATTTTATGATGAATGCTAAATTAATTATCGAAAGTTAAGCGCTTTTGGGCATATTTTTTCAGATCCAACTATTTATTGGAGCATAATATATTTATGAATTTAAAACACACGTTTATTTCGATGCATTAGGAGATTAGGCTACAAAAAATAAAAATACCATTGTAGCTCTTTGGACACCATGCCTTTGATCGACCGTCTGCGCTTGGAGCTCTTTCTGACGCTCACGCTCTATGCGTAGCGAATGAGCTGCCTCAATTAGCAATTCCTGTTGTGGTATCTTGTCAAGACGGGACTGAGTGCGTTCCAAACGCTTTTTAACTAAATAAAAAAAAATTAAGATTTTATATTGTATATGAATGGGAACAAAATCACTTTAGTGAGAGTAAATCCAATTAAAATAATGTAGGAGGTAAGATGGGATGGGACATATATAGGAGTTTTGGGGTCAAATGTATATGCTGCCTTTATTTGTCATAATTAGAATTAATTTTTATATAGATACAAATGATCATAATCTGTCTCTCATGTTTATTAAGTATTTCGATTAAAAATACAAATTTTAGTTGTTTGGTATTGTATGAAAATAGTTTATAGGATTTCCCTGCCCCGGTATTTTGAATGAGTAACTAGTAAGTCTCTCGTTTTTCGAACATCAAATAAAATTAACGTTGAAGAGCCAATTAGAATAAAAGTTTTATTCATATGTTAAAGTTTGGTATTTGCCATTTCATTTTGTATAAAACTTTTATTTTGGAAGCGGAGGTTTTTTTTAGGAAAAACCAGTTACTCACTCAAAATGTAGGTGCTGGTCATAATAATAAAAAAAGTTTTGCTACCAAATATTTTTTAAAGGAAATTTCAATAAACTAATATAAAAATTTGTTTTATTTGGTCTGCATTAACATTTTGTAATATATTTTAATAAAATCTACGAAATTAGCGATTATCAAAACGCGCCAAAACGTTAAGCAAAGTATCTTTCAAGAACTTTGTTAAATCCTTCAAACGAGCACAGTTGAAAAATCATTTCTTATAATACTATCGCTTATGGGTTCGAGAGGCTTATGGAAGAATGAGGAGAAAAAAGAACTTATTAGTCTAAAAGACTTGTATAAAGATATAAACTGCACTGGTCTGGAAATAAAGGAAAAGCGAACATTCCCGTCTAGCATGTAACCGAATGTTTAGCATAATAAGGTAATATTACAAATGTGTCATCAATATTTTTTTTGAAAAGTTGGTAGAGGTGACACTTGAATCATGAGGGGGTCTTTGCAGGCATCGCATACATGTTTTTAATGTTTGGAAATGTGTTATAAATGAACATTATTGTCATAAATTTGACATATAAATGTTATACCCATAAACATTACAAAATAATCAATGATTTTTTCCCGTCGAATTTTAGACAATTAATTTATATTTAAGTGGGTTTTAAAATATATAAAATCACCAGACCAAAGCAATTACATCCAAAATATTTAAACATGATGTTTATCATCCGCGTCTATGTATTTTGTGTCAATTACAAACAGAATGTTTTAATCTTTATAGAATACTATAATTATTCATAAAAATAATTTTTACTACCTTTATATACACACTCCCCCAAAATGTGATTTTGCGGGGAAAAATCATTTCAAAATTAATGTAATTTTCCCTAGATACTTAAATAATAACATGTTTTCAAATTAAATAAAATGGATTCTATAACCTTCAAATCTCCTTAGAGTGGGTAAAGGTTTAAACTTAAAAATAAACCATTTTTAAAGTTTTGGCAATTTTTTGTCTTGCCAAATTTTTCGGGCTCGATCCACGGAGGTTTTTTGCATATATTTTAAAAAGGCTTTTATTCTTGTAATAAGAGAGTAATGTAAATAAAAAGAATGATAAATAAAGATTAAAAAAACGGAGATGTTGAGTGTTTCATCTCTGGGATAGCTCAGCTTGACTGACACATTAACCATGATCTTACTAATAATGTGAACCAGCAAATGTCGAAGCAATAGCCGAAAAGGACAACGCGTCCGAATTGTGCACGGTTGATATGTCCTATCCGGAGGTTCGATTCTCGGCAGCGGCATATGATTTTATTTATCGCCTGTTTTTCGAATATACACTTTAAATCAGTAGGTAGACATCTCTAGCTATAATAACCCTTCTGAAATGGTTATACGTTTTCGAACAACGGGACATTGATGCCTTTAATAATTATACATACGCACCCATAAATAAAACACTTATGAGAAGAAGTGTTGATGTTACTAGTTCGTTGACGAAATATAGCAAGAAAGATCTTTGTACAAAGATATATCTCAAAAAATATGTATATTTTCCTTGAAAAATCTGTTAGAGTAGCTTTCAAGGAAAATTACGGCTCCTAACAGTTGGGGATGTGTTGCGAGTTCTTAAACAAAATAAGCTTCAAGACTGGAACAGTTCAGCATAAGCAGCACATAAACCATGATCTGACCAATCGTGTGAATCCGTAAAAATAGTGTCGTGTCTAGAACACCAAACAACATATTTACTGATCCCGATAACAATAGCGGTTAATTTATACTTTTTTAATTTATATATTTTTAATTTTCTATTTTTTGACCAGGGGTCTATTCTCGAATCGATCTATTTTATTTATGTATAACTAAATCTCCAATTTAATATAATTTTATTCATTAAAATTTCATACCTAAATTTAGGTACTATTTTTTAACCTTAAATTAGGTATTTAAAAAAAACGTTCCTAAATATAGGAAAGGAAATTTAAGAATGTAAGAAAATGTAGGCCAGCCCCTGCATTCTACAAAATTTGAAACTAAGTGAGTGAGTTTTTTATACGTTGAACATACGTGACGTCATGTGAAACTTACTTACTGACTTTAAAATTTTGTAGAATAGGCCCCAGGACTCATTAAAATGAATGTAACTTTAAAGGCACCCGTTAGAATCTATTGGGCTACTTGGATAGATGTTGCCAAGACCTTTCAAATAGAATGTATCATACATCGACACAATTTAATTTGTATGTTTCGTCTTTGAATTAACCAAAAAATACGTCCCCGAAGTTTGTCTATCGATGTATGATTCATACATACCATTTTCTCTTTCAGAATCAATAATTCCTATGTCATTACGAAGCTCCCGGAACTGATCACTCTCCGCTTTTGATTCCATGTACGAGCGATGAATCGATTTAAATTCGTCCATAATCATCAGGTACTCGTCCCATAGACTAGCAATCTCTGAGCTGGCCATTGCCTCCGGTGGCAAAGTAACTGGAACAAGATATCTAAAATATATATTAATCAATAACTTGTATAATAGGATGATTTTGTGTTTTGAAGACTTACTGGGCCAAATATGCAAGATTCTGAATTTTTTCCGTGTTCTTGAAGATGAACTGCAATATCGGATACACAGTTTTTCGATCACCTTGCAGGAGATTCCGGCGAAAGGCACTCGGATCATTTTGATCTACGTTGGCCAGTGTTGGCTTGTATTGAATATTCTTCAGGGCATCTAGAATACGCTGATTTGACTCGGCGGGGTCACTCTCTCTTACATCGAACTAAATTCGGTAAAAAGTTATACGTAATATAAAAAATAAAAAAAATATTAACAAATACAACCTTTGCAGAAGCGTTGAACTTGTGCAAGACATCAAGTAGCACTTGTAGCAACTGTTCCACAGACAACGAATCAAACGATATTAGATTGTAGTCGGTACGCAGAATCTTGTTGATCTCGGCCACAATGAACTTAAGGTCTTCCGTCATTTTTGTTTTAAACTCTTAATTATTTTAATACTTCTAGTTTGAAATATGTATGTATTTACTTATACGTCTACAAAAATGTAATGTTTATGTATTCTGGCATTGTTTACTCGTCACCTGTTGTCATGGAGATTCTTTTATTTAAGGGGAGGACGCGTCATAGTTATATTGCGCGTGCCAGTGCCACACTCCCACGCACGCACAAGTTTAAATGCGCTCCGGGTAGCATAATCCTTTAATTTTCACGCACACATATAAAATATATGTTCAATAATAAATTAACAACATCGTGTTTGCATAAATTACTTATATACAACAGAAAATTGTACATACGCAAACCATTTGAAACCATAAATCACATTCGAAACGAACTTTTACGAATGTAAAACAATATTAATCGACGCCTCGCACAGCGGTTGTCCAATTGTCCTTTTAGTGCTAATCCTTTGTTTTTATAGGAATACTGAGCATGGAGCTTAGTTGCATGTGTGTGCATTGTATATATTTTATGTTCAATGTACATTAGGGTGGAGTGGTCGTCTATGTATAATTTGAAAAACAAGAAATTGAAAAACGATTAGTGCAGACAATATTTATAAAACTATGCGTTTTGTTTTTTGTTTTTTTTTCACGTCTTTTGTCTGAATTTTAAATATTTATTAGAAATAGAATTTTATTGTATTTTTACCTCATATTTTAATATTATATAAAGTTATCAATTTTACAAAACAAGATTTTTTTAAATAAGATATTTTAAGGAATTCAAATATTCTACCAATTTCACAAATAATCTAATAGAGGAAGTTTTAATGTAATCAATATATTTTAAATTTTATTCAATTGAAAAGATATAGCATGCATTAAAAGCCGATTTGAGCAAGACAAAGCTTGCTTGTATTTTTGGCCATTTTAAGAATTGTTTCATTATTGATAAACAATGTATAAGACAATTTATTAAAACTATTAACTAAATTGTCTGTAATCTGTAGAACATGTTTGTCTCCCATTTATTTAATTTAAAAAAGTATAAAATTAAATCACAATTGGCCCAAATTGAGACCGGCGTGATTAGTCTCTTTATTTAAGATACGTATATTTCAGGATCAATTTAATTATTAATAAACAAAGTATAAGATAATGTCTGAGTCTGTTGAAATTTTGGGTCTCTTACGGTCTATGTTTTCACTGAGTTTAAACTTAGTTTGAAGCGATAACACTACGATTTAGCCCTTCGATCCATTTATTCACTGACTTTTTTTTGCGTTCGAAAAAACAGAAACAAAACAAAATTAAAACTTTCAGAAAATAAAAACTTGATAAACCAAATATTTTTTTTTTACTTTTTTGAACCAACCGTTTAAAAAATTGTAATTAAAAAAAAATTGTTCCACCCTATATTGTTCTATGTACGTTCATATCAGACGTGTCAGCCAGGAGTCAGACAAGCATATAATTATAAATTATAACCAAGGTAAGAGTAACTTATATATGAGATATAAAGGATTTTTTTATAAATCCTATATAGTCTAAAACCACTGGCGGATTCAGAAGGGGATATGGGGACATGTCCGCCCAGAAATTTTTTTGTCAATTAGAAATTTAATTAATAAAACTGTTTGCTCCCAAATGAAAGTAAATTCCAGAAAAAAACAATCAAGCTGTACTAGGCAAAGAGAAATAAGAATCATTCAGCTGGAAGTGGATTAGAGCTGACGAATGTATTTGTCAAAATATTCAGCCTTGCTGTTGTTCAGTTTGGTTGATTTAATAAGGAAGTTGAGCTTTTTGAGGTAGACCTTAAAAACCTGAATATTTTTTATTCAATGGGCAGTTTTTCTTTGGTAAAATACACGCAAACGTGTGCATATGTTTTTTGAAACAAAAAAAATTTTTTTTTTTAAAACGCAGAAATTTGTACAACTGAATTTTGAAAAACAAAATTTTAAAACCGGAATATTATTAAAAAAACGAATTTAAAATCCCTAAAAAAATAGTTAAATTAAGACAAAAGGTCCCCCCAGAACATTTTCTAGATCCGACTATGTCTCAATCTTACATAATCGTTTGAGTTTCAAGAGAAAGGTGTCCCAGCTTCATGTTTACCCTTTTGGGCTAAAACAAAGTTTAGTCAAAAGAAATACCACAATATAATCACGTTTTGCTTGATTTTAAAAATATATTTATATGTATTATATATACATATTATATTATTTTGTTTAAATAATAATACTATTTTAAAGGAAGTTATAACTACTTTTACAAAATATTTTCTAAACTTTGATGCCTTCTTACTAAATAAATATATAAATACCTTTTTTATGCCAAAAAGTAGCTTTTCCGGAGAATCGTTCCAACGCTTCTTTTGACGGCTGATCGGCGTCTGTATCTCATTCATATAAAATCAAGGAAATCAAAGTGGTTATATACATACGAGTACAACAGGATTAGTTAAAGGTTACTATTTGTATTATTTCTGTTTACATGTGAACTTTTAAAAAAAAAAAAAAATTTATTTAGATAAAAAAATAGATTCTAAATATATTCGTATATAATTAGATTGTCTCTGTTTTATAATAAACATACGTATAAAACAACAATATATAAATAACACATATAAACAAGTAGAAAAACAGTCGTTAGAATTTAAATCATCGAGATTTGTCTATCTATTTATATAAATTGCTTAATTGAGATTATAAAAAATCTAAATAACTTCGGTATACTTAATACAAAAGAACATTCTTAATATAATCGTTTTATATCAAATCAAATTAAAAATCAATCGTCCAATGGAATGTCCTCTAGCTGTTTCTTTCGTCCAATAGAATTGATGGTGCATAACAGATATTAGCATAAGGACGGACTAATGGTGACTATATAAATGGCCAGATCAAGATGGAAAATAGTACAGTTTTGTGGTGTCTACAGTGGAACAAAGTGTAACAGCAGATACGTTTTTTGTGGTTCTTAAGTTTCCAATTAATTTAGACATTTATAAAACGAAATGCTCCGGTATTCGCGAGCAGCACTTTGTGCTTTGATTCTGGTATCCTTTTTCTACAGGAGCGTGTACAGTTCGGAAGCGATGCTCAGTGTAAATTACATATCAAATGTTACGCGGATATATTTATATATATGTATTTAAATTGTGTTATATATTTTATAGGAATCGCCAAGCGACAGCTGGACAGTAAATCCACCAGTAAACCAACTTAGCATTGACGATTTGATCGGAGTTTTATATGAAGAGGACGTTGGCGGTGAGCACAGAAGACATGACGGATCCTGGCACAAACACCGACAGGACAACCGGTACATTTGTTTTACACTATAATTAATGTTATCATGACTTAAGTTTGGTTTACGAATACAGATCAAAGCGATCTGTCGACGAACTCAATCCGGACATCTCGAACGAAGATTACATGAATTCTCCCATAGGTGAACTGGACATGGACAGGCTACAGCGATCGACGTGGATGAAAAGACTTCTTTTGCGTAACATAGAACGTGTGTATTTAAATGGAAGCGCAGTTTAAACATTCTTTAATTCAATTGATAATTTTTAAGGAAAACGCAATAATGTTAATTTAAACCCACGACCAAGCCGACGCGCTGAGGACTTTATGGAGATTCATCATTCTCGACCACCATTTGCTCCACGTCTCGGCAAAAAGTCAGACGCACTATTCACGCCACATTTAACAAGACATTACTGTAAGAAATTCTATTAGTTCATACGAGATATTAAATTTTATTTACCATTTAAATTTTCCAGATCTGATGGACAATCGAATATAGTGATTTAATGCTGCTGAATTATTCTACCATTGCCAATGACATGAAATTATATATAAAGTAATTTTAATAGTAGCTGTTAATAACTTTATTACAAAATAAACAAAATTATAATATAAAGCGATTAGTAAAATATTTGAATTTTTAGCGGTAGATTACATTACAAATTACAGAATTACATAAAAATCATAAAATATAATATTGAAATATGTTCTCTGGAACTTAATTGATGCAAATGGCCGTGACATTTTTTTGGACATCCGCTTGCATTTTGAGCAAGGTTACAGTGTTTTGTTCTGTTTTTTTTTTTATATGGACTGCGAGTTTAAGAATGTAGATTGAAAAGTTTTCGAAATGGGCAAGATATTGCTCGCATATCGGAAAATTGTTATGATGGTTGCCAATGAAACCAATTTTAGGAAAGCTGACAAATTTTTAGACAGTTCTTGTTTACTAGGCAGTTTTGTGAAGCAAGTCAGGAACTTTTGCTAAAATTAATGTCGGCGCGATGGGTGTCGCGTTTGCTTACTATGGACAATAACAACCCTGTAATCCCAAGGATTTTTTTGCCGATTGGTGATTGTGGACGAAACATGGATCCACCACTACACACCAGAGACCAAGCAGCATAGTTGAAACAGTTTACTTTTTCAGGCGAATGTTCTCCGAAGAAAGCAAAGACTGTCCCATCGGCCGGAAAGGTCATTGCCACCATTTTTTGGGATTTGTAAGGTTGGATCCACATCGACTTTTTGCAGACGGAAGGAATGATCACGGGGCAATACTACAGCGATTTATTGGGTCAATTCGACTGCGTATTGAAGGAGAAACGACCTCGTTTGCATGGGCAAAAGTGCTCTTCCACCACGACAACGCCCGAATCACCACGGCCAAATTGGTTGAATTAGGCTACGAGGTAGTGCCAGACCTGACCCTGTGCGACTTTTTTGTTCACAAACATGAAAAATTGTCTCGGGGGCAAACTCTTCACCTCAAATGAGAAGGTCATCGCTGCCACGAATGCTTATTTTGCAGAGTTCCCGAAATCATATTTTTCTGAGGGCTTAAAAAATTTGAAGCACCGCTCGGAAAAGTGTATCGTCCTGCAAGGAGACTATATTGAAAAATAAAAACCAAAATTTTTTAAATACTGCGTTTTCTGGCCCATTCTGGAAACTTTTAAATCTACCATGTAATATATCTGCATAAAAATAATTTATTAAAAAATACACAAACAACAGATATTACACACGAATTCGAGCGTCGTACAAAGAAGGGTCAGCGAGGAATGCACGGTGCTTTTCTGCAAAGCAATCGAGATTGTTCGGCGAATTGGAGGAGAGAAAGAGTCGAGACTAATTAAGACACTCAGCGAACTAGACGTTTAAGTTCCGGAAGCGAGCCACGAGACAAAATATATTTACTAAGGAAACCTTGAATATATATTTTAAAAAAAGTAGTCAGCGGTAGCCAGTATACAGGTTTGTATAACTACCGGCTACACCTTTAAGAATGTAGTCTAACGCTAGTAAATTGATACAGCCCGAAGACGGGCCAGTACGAGATACAACTTGGCGCCATTGCACAGAATCCAGGAGATAGGGTTTTCAATAATAATATTTTTTAATAATAATAATATAATAATTTTCAAAGACTATTTCTTCTAATCTAATCTAAATCTTATATTTAAAAGTAATCCAATCTATTTGATGTTTAATACTGTTCACTGCTACAAAAATATGTGTAACTATTGGTTAACCTTCGGAATCTAAATAATACATTTGTATATTCTTATAGACACAAAAAGAAGTGTAAGTAGTAAAGGAACAAATCCCTGGAGTAATGGAGACAGATGTGCCAACGAAACCTTTGCGTTCGGTAAAAACATCCAAACCAGAAGTGACCTGTGTCACTAGACGTATTGTCAGTAAAGGTGGTGGACGATACAAGATAGCTGGGTCTGACAAGACCTTAAAGAGTGCTTAGCAACGTGAGAAGCGGAGGTTAAAAGATCTGGAGGAGAGCGCCGAGAGAGAGAGAGAGACAACGTCAACGTTCGGATGAAAGTCCGGCGGGGCCAAGTAAAAGACAGGACCGAACGAAAAAAAGCTACAGGGACTGTCTCATGGCGGATCTGAGTGTTGTAGTGGTCAACAGTAATCCCAATAATCCGAAGATTACTGCGGAACAGCTGGAGCTTCTGCACCAGCGACTATAGAAGACTGTTGTATCCAACTGCAGGGCCGACCGTAACTGCTTTCTACCAGAAATGCTAAGTTCCAAATTGCTGCAAGGTCATTTCTATGTGTCTTGCAAAAACTTGGATAAAAGAAGCTGGCTTGAGACAAACGTGCATATTTGGAAGGATGTTTGGGATGGAGCCTACCTAAAGATAATCGACGTGGTCGAGGTTCTTTCTGGCAATATGATGGGAGATTTCATTCCGGTAAGGATCTAGAAGGTAACAAGGACATCCTGAATCTGTTAGGTTTCCAAAACCCGCCTCCTGACCTGTCCTTTTGGTCTGTTATCAAGAGTGTAAATGTAGCTGGTGCTACCAACAAAATTTCCAAAAAATACTTCCTCCACTTCAAAGCCCTTCAGGGCAACCTGCAACACTGCCAAAAACAGCAACACACAACATAATTTTGATTCTGGCAAAGTTGCAAATATACATTTGCTTTTATCCAAAAGTCTTGGAATGGGAAAGATAAAGTGCGAGGTTTAAAAATACCAGGATACTCTACTTTCACCAAACCAACAGAAAAAAGGGTAAGAACCTAATAGTAAAAGATAATCTTAATGGCTTCTTATTTGCAAATTTTAGCTAATCAGACCTATTTGCCGTGATAATAAAGGTGGGTGACAAGGAGGAACAAATATCAATAGTTGTTGATGGATACATGAGGGAACTTGGTAACCATTAACTATGGTTTGTTCCAGCTTTTTGACTTTAATAAAACGGGAGAAGCGTTCAGGCAAAGCGTTAGGTTCAACCCGGAATCTTGATTTTATTAAAAATGTCGTACACGTTTAGAATTGTTCAGCACTACAAGTCGTGTATCTTCAAGTACATAAAATCATAATTAGATGTTTGGATAGTTGTCCCTGGAAGGATTTAATATCTGAGACTGATTTAATTTATAGATATTTTGTTTAATTATTTATGTATTATTTTATTTATTTACACTCCCAAATGTTTTTTTACATAATATATATATATTATTAATTAAATAAAAGCGGTCAGTTGGCAAAAGCCGTTGAAGACATTTTAAACTAAAGAATCGACTGAATTATGGTATATCTGGTGCTATGGCAAAATATTAAAGAAGCACAGTCTGCTCACGAAACATTCTTTTAATACGCTCCTACCACAAAAGATATTTCTATAAAAAACTTATATTGTCCGTACTGTTTAAAAAAATACCACGCTAATATCAGTTATTAAACAGGCTATAACAGTTATTAAACAGGTTTAAATTAAAATAAAAAAAAACAAACAAAAAAAAACTAGCTATTTTCAACATTTAAATTAGAAAGAATTCCTCCCCTATAAAGGGGTATTTTCTAAGGATATTAAAGATTTATTGGTCACTTACTAGTTCAAATATAATTGGAGCTGCACATTCAAAATAATAAAAAATAATTTAATTAAATTACAATAACTAGAAAACCGAAAAAGAAAACAAAAAAATGTACTCACTTAAACGCAGCATACGGCCATATATTTAAATGGCATTTCTTTCAAAATATCCAATTTTCAGAGCTTTTAATAAAAACACATATAACTCAAAATATTTAGGTCAAAGTCGTATATATTTAAACTATGGCTCTTGCTATATCAGAAACGAACTACAAAGCATATATACTAAACCGTATAGTACAAAGCGCATTTGTACATAAAATATCTGTGTGCATTGCGAATTACGATGCAGTCTCCGGCACCGGCTCCGGCAACGTTGGTTTTGCTGGTTACATACGGAGGTACCTCAATAATTCGTCAATAAACAACACAATCGAGCTTATTGCTAGCTCGTACAGAAGCGTAGGTGTACTCCAGAAGCACATTCCACATATACAGTTATATCACATATACTAGTATACAAAAAAGATGGAACACACATTTCTTACTCAGCTCAGCGTCTTCAACGAGCAACCAGGTCAGAGCATTCCCCTCTGAGACATATTCAGACACAGCAATTTCAAAATGCTAAATAAAACATGCACTTTTATTGTCTGGTGTGTGTGTGTGTGTGTGAGTGTGTGTGTGAGTGTTTGTATGTGTAAGTACTCCCACACATAACCTTGCGCACACTAAAACACAGTGCTATAGTGTGGTCCATTCAGTATATACGAGTGGGTATATATATATATATATATATATATTATATACAGAATAATTTATTCTGCATGCAAACGTATATGTAATTCGTTTCCAGCAAGCCCGGATAAAAGCTCAAAAATATTTCCGAGCCTTTCGGATCTTGCGGATTGGAGCGATCGTTGCATTCATAAAAACACTCCCATTCGCAAGCTTTCCTACATAATACACTCATAAATGCGTGTAGGTAGACGTACTGAGAGTTCATAAATTTAATGTGTTATAGTGTCAGTGTGTGTGTGAGTGTGTAATCGCGTACCTTCTGTCTCGTTACATTCTACAATGTATTCTCTCTGTCGTGACACAACGCAGCTTTTATTATACATTCATTAATCCCAAGGGTGTTGAGAATGTGTCGCTGCTCAAGCCATATAATACGTATGCAAGGGCATGAATTGACGTTATTTCCCCACCAGTTAAAAGTGATCCACACAAAGTTTCCAAATGAAAAGCTATATATCTGTGCAGAAATAAAAGCTCGTATAATGTAAGTGCCGCGTGCACAGCGGAAAGGGATTACTCTTAATTCGATTGCCTTGGCCAAGCGACGCGCGACGCAACGACCCTTACGAGTGCACAAACTGCACGATTTGTGTATATAATTCACAGAGTATGTGATCGATTGTGCCCACATTCTCGAGGTCTCTGATTTATAATGTTAGCTATTTTGCAGACTGCAAAAGTTTAGTGGATATAAGTACAATTGCACTATTTATCGGTATAATAAACTATTGGCCTGAGTTGAAAGGAGCTTTTTCTGCAAAAATCATGTGGTTGCTTTTCAATAATACTTAATTTCAAGAATTCAATACCAGAATACATTTCTGACGGTAAACAGTTCGAATTGTATATATATATATACAAAACGTGCGAGTATGAACATTCAAAATAATATACATATTTTTTTGTTTTATGTTCTTCTTTTCGAAGCTTTTATGATACAAACTTGCATAATAAAAAGTAAATAAATTGTGAACGTGTTTTGCAAACACTAGATACCTGAGTATACGCGTCTCGCCCTGTCTGCCGTCGAGAATTCCATAAAGCCATCTGCCGGAAGAAGATGAAAAGGCGGCATACACCGTGTAGTACTTTTGCAGCCAGGCCAGAGCACTAACCTAATATCTGGCAGCATATAATATACTGTCTCGAAAATCTACTCTATATATACACACTTTGTGTATGTATGTATATGTTTTATGAAATAGCATTCAGAATATAGAAGTAGATTTGCTTGAGTTTCATGAATAATTATATTGCACTCGGGCTGCGTCGTCGTCGTCGTCGCATCGCAACATAAATACCCTTTCGTGTTATGGAGTTATGCTTTTGGAAATAATTGACATGAATAAATGATAGAGTTGTGAAGTGAATGTGGACGAAAATGCTAGTTTTAGTAATGGAATAATTATATAGCTGCTGAAGCAGTTCAAAGGTAATTGTTTTAGTGCTTTAATATAGAGAAAAAAATTCGAATTTAGAAAATGTAAATTAACAGAGTTACGAAATGACAGCAGACAGATGAAATGAAATTCTAAAATTGACACAGGTAGGGAATGCAATTGCATTTGATTGAACTAGTAACTGGCTAAAACATAGGTTCCCAATTTTATTTAAAGTATTCCCAGGAAAACCGGGAACACTAGTTTTTATACAAAGACAAACATTTAACCAGTGATAAGATTAAAAAACATGTGTTTTTTTTCAGCCGTATTTATTTTTAATAAATTATATTATTATTATAACAAAACACAATTCATTTAAAAAGAAAATTAAGTTATTTATAAAATTCAGTTATTTGCTTGTTTTTGCTTGTTTTTGTATTATAAAATTTAAAAAATCTACATTTTATTGGAGATGGATTGAAAATTAATTTATTCTAACTGATGTAATTTCCTAAAAAATGTAATAAGAGAAACACACTATACTTTTAGGTGTTTTTTTGTAATCAAATATTTATTAGAAAAATATTCTTTTTTTGATTGGGTTACGGTTAAAAAAAATGGATTTTTAAAATAATTGACATCTAATAGAAATTAAAAAATAGAATAAAAAACTAACAATCATTATATTATAAATGAAACAAAATTTTATAAATTTCTTAATTTACAAAATATTTTTAAATAATAGATAAATTGAACTACAAACGAAGAATGAAATTGGTAATTGGTTAAGGGCTTATGGTAAAAGAAATAATAAAAGACTAAAATAAAAAAAATAAAAATAAATTGTGGCCAAAAAGATTGATTTACTAGTTAGGATAGATTTAGTTTAGATTTAGTTTAAAATTTAGTAAAGATTTTTTATTGTTTTCAGTAATTTCTTAAATATTACATCAAATATAATATTATAAAATACCGCAAAACATATTTTTTTGTCATCTATACATATTTTACCACTTTTAATTTAGTTTTTATATAAAACTTAAAAATTTGATTCTTTAGAAACATTTTAGTTTAAAATTGCCTTTTTCATCTTCCATAAAAACTTGAAAACTGACATTAAAACTAAATTCAGTGGATTCTTTTGACTTGTTGTTGTATGCTAATAAAAGTACTGCATTTGTTTATATTGGTTTTGCCTAAAATATAATATGAATTTAACTGTTTATTTTTTTTCATTATACATATTTTTCAAATTTTTTGTCTTCAAAATGGGCCGAGGAGGTAATTAGGTTAAATAGGCCTGGCCTAAACAAATTCAAAGGTTTATAAACCAACATTTGGCTTTTTTCACGCTTACTAAATTTAAAATTGCAGACCTTTTAGAATTTTTAATTCACTATTTCGCATATGAAAACCATTTTAGATTAAAATACCACTTTGTAGAAGAACAACAAAGTAAAATATAAATATATTTCTTTATTGTGCACATTCTCAAGAAATTTTATTTAAAAAATTAAGGTATATCTTGATTTTATAATATAGATAACAACAGGATTTAAAAAAAGTGTTTGTCCGGACATAATTCTTGAGGACTATATTTGCAACTTTTTAGCATGGCTTCTTAACTAAAAGTAAATTTTAAAAAATTTACATATTTATTATAAATAGTTTGATTTTTAGAATAATGTATTTGTATTATAATATCGGTTATATAAAAAAAAAAAAAATGATTTTTTTATACCCAAAAATCAACTACGTTGTTACTAGACAAAACAACCTATATATTTTATTGGTAAATTATTTACCCAAATAATAATTTGGGTATATGATCTGCTAAAAAAAAATTTATAGTTTTGAATATCTTTAAAAATGGATAACTTTCATATTTGTATTTGTCTAATGTCTTTTTCAGAAATGTACTACGAATAATTTTGATGGGCCGAATTACGATTGGCCGAACCACGGTTGGCCAAATGAATCAATTGGCAGAATTACGACAGAACCACTGTTGGCCGAATGGTACGATTGGCCGAATGATACGATCGGCTGAATTGATGATGATGATAATGAGGGGATGGGGGACCGTCTCATAGATACTAGTCCAGCACGTAGGCCACCAGGAGGGCCCATTGTACTATAACCCGTTTCTTAGAGACGGTCGCAATCTGGGAA
>JAAAKO020020083.1:0-15248 GCA_010015015.2 Bolitophila cinerea | reverse complement strand
TTGCAGCGTTTAATTTGACAGTATTAATTTTATTCCGGCTTATTTGTAAATATTAACCCACCTCTGAGACTAGCCTTATAATAAGCCAAATTTGAACTAAATTAATTCTGCATACTGCTGATTTCAAATTTAAAACACTGCCATGTAAACTAGTTTTAATGGATTCTTTTGAATTTTGAATGCTAATGAAAGTTAAATATTTGTTAATTTTGGTATTGCTTCGAATATAACCAATAAATACCTTAGAAAAAAAACAAAAAATGATTTAATTTATGTGGATGCGTACTGTTAACCTGTGTGTGTTTTGTTTGACAGAGAAATTAGTTCGTTTTGAAATAAACAAACAAAATGCCGCTATTATAAAACATTAGGATAAAAAGTTTTATTTTTTATTTTTGATGAAATAATAAATTGCGTATTATAAATTATAAAAAAATTATACTAAAAATTATTTCCTACAAAAAAATGGTAATATAAATCATTTTTGTTTGTTTGGCTTGATTTAAAGAATACCAGTTTCGAGGTGATAAAATATGTTACTAAAACTTATAGCTAATATTCCAATTATGTTTATCGACTAAATTGCTTTGTTTGGAAAATAAGTTATTTTTTTTTATTTTCGATAAATTATTTATAATTAACCATGTGTGGTTTCTGGATTATTGGAGAAAAGTCTTTAATTTGTTAGTAAAACATAAATTTCAGATCTAACTTATATATATTTAATTATATAGTAAATATATATTGTTTTAATTATATTATAGGTAATAGCCTTTTTTAGTGCTACCCTGAACACTGCATAACTTCACGGAAAAAGATGTTCTCAAATGCCCCTTTGCCACGACGCTATTTATATATATTATTGCATACTTTATAAAGTATATATAAAGTTTATATAAAAATGGCATAAACAACCAGTGTTTGTCTCAGCCTCCTCTGTAAATCTCTGCAAGCTTTTATATTAGGGGTATCATGACTTTGTCGGATTTTTGTAGATGTATTTTGTTAGATTTACATCCCTCCTTGGATGATGGCCCAAAAAATAGTAATAATTTTATTAAAACATCAATTAAAGTGTTAATAAAATTTAAATTGTAATTTACCGCATTCACGAACATAACATTAGTTAAGAATATTTTTTACAAGATTTTTTACTACATCGGAGTAATATAACCCCTGAGTACATAAGCCGATCTTCTTCTCTTATCTGGTAACAATATTTTGGATTCACGAAATAAATAATTAAACTTTGTTGAGTGAAGAGTAACACACATTAAAACTGAAGAATCCGGTTAAATTTAAAACGATAGTTCTATAGTTTCTAAGATGCAAGCAAACTAAGGACTTTTAAATCCGTCTATTCATATTAAAAAAGGGTTTCAAAAATTCCAAGCGACTGGAATTAAAGTATTATATAGAATTGACCGGTTATCTCGATTATGAAGAGCTTATAATTCCCGTTAATTACTGAGTTTTTAAGAATCAGATTTAAGGTTGATGTCGAAATATCCGTGATATAATCGTTTTTTTTTACTATTTCTTCTATGATAATAAATTTATCTTATTTGTCAAGTTTTTTAGTTTATATTTGTTTAGTTAGTCTTCTATCAGGCTTGAAAACATGTTTTAATTTAAGTAAAAATTTGTTCGGATTGCCAAATAAATTGTTTTTTTTATTGAGAAATAATATTTCCATTTTTTTATTATTTTAGTAGATTAATTTTGTTTTTATTTGAATATGATAATATTGATAATTTGGTAATATTGAAAACCTTTTTATCAGGCGTGGAATAAATATTTTGTGACCTTATAATAAAAATCTAAATAAATGCATTTATAAAGATGTAATTTACGCTTTTTATATTATCTTATTCGAAATCAATGAATAAGGAAATCACCTAAGAATATTTTAAATAGGAAATTTTTTTGTTTTAGTTACTTAATTCCATTCTTAAAGATTTATTTCATTGTTATTTATTAATTTTTAACTTTTTTAGACTACACTGTTTTTGACCATATTGTTTTAGTTCTCGACGATTTATACAATACACAATATTGGTTTAGGGTATTTTACCAAAATAATAAAAAAATTGACGGTCTTTAAAGTTTTCTATCGAAAGCATCTATCAATAGAACTTATAAACAGAACTCTGAAACTCTATCAAATATTTAGGTGTTTCGGATCAAGCTTTGGATTTGGATTTGGTTCTGCTCTAAAATCTGCTATAGGTTTTTAAGATAAAATAGAAGCGTTTTTGTTAATTATTGTTGAAATTTATTTTAAAATATAAAAAAGTGTTTTACAAATATAGAAACATTAGGTTATTTCATTATTTTTTTTTAGAAAACAAAAAATGGACCAAATGTTTTCAGAAAACCTTAGGGAAGAACACAGATAAGAATAGCGAAATTATGTTTCCATGATGTTGTAATTTATTTATTTGTCTAAAAAAATTATTTATTAAGAAAAATTCAGCATACTTATATTTAATAAAAGTTTTTTTTTCAGACACATAAATAAATTATTAAAATTACATTTTTCAAATTTACTTGTGATTATTATAAAAAAAAAAATTCTGATATATAAATTTTAACACATTTTTTTTAAATAACAAATTTATTACAGGTTAGATAAATATTTCAAATCAAATATTTTTTCCAATGTAATTCAATTTTTGAGAAGCTAGGATCATGAGATAGTAGTAATTGCCTGAAGTTATTGAAGTGTTTATATTTAAATGGTAATCATTTTATTAAATTATGTTTTAATTTATAATATATATAAAATAGTGCATTGGGGTGTCATGTACGAGTACACTGCTGTTCATATCGCCTTTTAGTAGACTCTTTGTAAATTATTAATAGAATTGAAACATTTAAAATAAAACACATTAGAACCATTTACATTTAGGCAAAGACAATAACGCAAATGACTCACACCTTTAAAATATATGTACAAACGAATACTTTTTTTCAATACATTTCATTCATGCATAAATACATAGATACATATACATACTTTGAATCTTAGTATATAACATTTTCTCGCAACATAATCTATATATTCTTCAATAAAACGGATGAGAGATGCGGCGTGGTTCAACGCTGAATATATGCTGTACGTAAGGTACGACTATGCTTGTCGCAAACACAGTGAGTTTGAGCGCGAGCGAAAAAATCTGTCAAACTGACAAAAAATGTAACGGAAAGAAATCAATCATTCTTCACTCTAACTTTTCTGTGTTGGTATGTTCGTTGTACGCTCTCGGGTGTGTGTGTGTGTGTGCGTATATGCATATGTATGTGTGTGAGCGCGCGATCAAAATGAAAGAATACGAGATATAAGTAAATTCACTCGTCTTTAGCAAGTTTAGCCCGGAGGATGTCACATGTTTTCCGTGTGACATGTGGAGAAAATACATGTTACATTTTTTTTCTTCGGTTGCGCATCTCTAGCTTCTAGGTTTTCATCGCTCCAACTGATTCTGGGATTTCGAGCGTATATTTAAATTGGGCGCCTTACAACAATCACCGATTTACATAAAAGTGGCACTTTTTGTTTGGTGGAAATGCGAGCTTTTAAAATGTTTCATTTTTATAGTGGCAGATTTAAATGCGATATTTCGATGTGATTGGTTTATCCGATGGATTTTATTTTAATTTGTTTCTATGCTTTCTTGCAGATCAAATTCAACTTGACCACTAGATAAAACTGAATTCTTCTGGATTTTCTACATAATATTTTAATGTTTCTCTCATCTGTTTACTCTAATCATTTGAAGCATTATGGATTTACATAATTAAAAAATTAAAAAATAATATAATTTACTAGTTTTTGGTAAATAAACGCACAAATCTCATAGTCAGGCTATAAAGATAAGAGCCAGGAGAATAGAAAAAATTGATAATGTAAAAACGTTTTAAAGTTAATTTTAGTATGTAAATAAACACAATTTTCACTAGGCGCTTATTGATTTTTGAGTATATTTTTTGCATTTGTGACTAAGACTTCTCACCAAAAAAAGTCTGAACTTGTTGAAATTTTTTAACAAATACCGGATAAAGGCCGAAAAGAGATTTAAATTGTTTTTATTATGCTCCTATAATAGAGACATATCAGCAGACCAGAAATAACCTACGGCTGTACACAAACCATTAGGGCGCTGGCGGCTTAACCATTTTAGTCACACAAAAAAATGTTTTCGGGTTTTAAAATAATTATTTCGGAGGGTAACGGCCGATTCAAATAATTTAGGTTTTTAATAAAAACAATTGCCAACAGAAATTAAAACAATATCCTAATTATATTAAATCAAACAGCTTGGATGAGCACTCAGACAGCATCGCATTTTCCTCTCTAATGAAAGTCTAAATAAAATATTGGGATATAGCTGTATATTTCTGTTATTTACGTTTTAATTCAGAACATCTTTTGTAAACAAATCAAATTAATTTGTAATAGTTATTTTATTTATTATTATTTTATTATTTATTATAAATTATTATTATTATTTGCATTAACAACTTTAATAACAACTTCTCTTAATTGAATATATCTCCGAACTCCGAAAAGACACAAATTACAAAAAAACACTCCGTCGAAGAATAAAGAAAACAAATGGTATATATACAGTCTAACCAGCTTAAAGAGGAATATCACGGGATCGGATAAATTTTCCGCTTTAACCAGGTTTATAAAAAATGAAAGAATATTGTTTTTTATACATATATTTAAATGTTTTATGTATATTTTATATATTATTATGTATATGTATATTTTCCGATAACTAAATGCTATTCGAAGTTACCATCGGAAAATGCGCATCCAAGAACTGTCAAACGAAATCAACTAACATAGCTTTTTCTACCAATTGTTCTCAAAATCTGGATCCACATCACTTGCTTCTTCGCAAATTTGAGTGTATTTATTATTGTGTCACAGACGGAAACTCTGAAGGCACCCGCCCAGCTAGCAAGTTAGATGCCCTAAAATCGACTAGACCGAGACCATTCGCTATTTTGGTAGCACTTGTTTGCAGCATAGGAATAGATATAGGAAAATAATTAAAATTCCTGCATAAGCAGGTTCTGAAAAAGTTAGGCAATTTCCGCTTAATACAGAGTGGTTTTGTATGAAATCTAACCTTTTTTTCAAGGGACCGGACAAATTTTCCGATTTAACCAGGTTTCCGCTTTTGGCAGGTTAGATTGTGATTGTGTGTGATTAGTAATAAAAGAAAACTTTTTGAATGTCACAAATCAACGGTCAACTTGTAAAAACAATTAATGTATTTTTTTTGTTAACTGATACAATTTTTTAAATAAGAATACTTACGATTTCTTTGACTTAAAGCTTTTATGGCTGGTTTGGCTAAATGCCCCAGATTTTTACCATTTTCCCAGTGCCCATAAAATAAATAAATTCTTAAATAATACAGGTGGGAGAATTTCTAATTTATGGAAAGGTAGCGTTGGATTTGGCCTCATTTAACATATTATTTATTGCTTCATTCCTAGCTTTCCAATACCTTCCAAAAACCTTACAACACCTCCCAACAACAAGTCTCAACCAACTCTCTTTAACAATAACATTATTCGTTAAATACTCGATCTAATAACTGCTTTTGATTCAAGTGAAAACCCTCTTTCCAGCATTATAAATATTTGCCATGAAATAAGCACGAACTTATATTAAATGATATTTTAAGAAATAATTATTTGTTTTGATTACCTAATTTAGTTTTAAATTTTATCAGGAACCGCACTTCTTAGATTTTTTCTAAATAATATTGTCTGTAATGTATACCTTCTGTGGGCCGACTGGCTGACACGCTTTTGATAATATCAGGATATTATAAATTGGTTGTTTGGTATTATAATTGGTTGTCACCATTTTTGAACCTTCATTAAAAATATTATATACTTTTTTAAAATTACATTTAAAGAAGGTTTCTTTACCCACTGTGCGGCTGACTGTCTGAAACATCTGATAATATAAGTACAAAGATATAAAATATTAAAAAACAAACATTTTATTTCTATTTATTTTTACAAGAAAATATTACTTCTTTAGATTAACCCAAAATCAAAATGATCAACTAACAATTCTCAATTATATTTGGGAACGTTTATGTTTATTATTATATGATGAATATTATGTGTAAGTAGAGTTGGGTATTTCCTGATAAGATCTCAATCTCAAGATTAGAGATTTCCCAAAATGTTTAAAATATCGGGATTTAGGATTCCCGAAAAGATATTCTTGAAAATTCTCGAGAAATCGGGAAAGCAAAAACACATGTAAAACCCTATAATCTGTGGAAAATATGTTTTATATAAAAAATATTTAGATGGCCTTTTTGGCTTAAAAGTGTTGAATGTACCGTACTGTCATTCAGCTACTATTTTCGCGTAAGTCATATTTATAAAAGCCCACGCTCATACTAAAATTTGCTCATGATCGTCGAAATCAAAAAACCTGAGTTTGAATACTCAAATTGAGCGGAATTATATCCCTATCTGTTTTTCGATGTTTATTGTCTTATGTGTACATTTTTTATACACATTTAATTCGTTTTTAAACTATGTAATTGTGAATATTGTGTATATAATATTTGCATTTTTAGTAGCATTGCTAGGCACATTTTTCCAGTTTTAGTCTGTCGTTGCCGAGTAAAGAATAGGAAAAAATATAGTTTTTTATTTAATGCTTTCTAATTTTTTTGATATTTCAAGGATTTTCTGAAAATCAGAGTTTTTCCGAATGGAAAACTTGGTATTTGGTATTCTGGAAAGTTTATTCTCGAGAATTTGTCGAGAATCAAAAAAAAATCCCGAAACGCAACTCTATTTGTAACCTACATTTTTATCCTTTTTCAAAATTTTAATACACTATATACATTTATTTTCTTTATATGGACAATTAACATAAACTTGTTTTGACCACCAAAACTGCTGTTTCATCCGAATTAGCCGGAAAAGCCCTCAATTGCCGCAACAGACCGTTATAATATCTATTTTCGTTTGCTCTCACAGCTCACACTGACCACATCACGTTCGACCGTACTTATATAATACTTCTACGCAGATAAAGACTTGTCATTTATAATGCACATGTAATAATGTGTGCTCAGCACAAGGGTAACACACACACACATGAAACCATTATGGGGTGTCCACACTCCACAGTATAATAAATTATATGCGAGTACTCTGTGTTTATGTATATCCAACAGTAAACACATATATAATACACAAGTGGTTACAGTTGATTTTATTTAAAATATATCCAAGTTGCGGTATAACAAAAAGATGCCATTATTTAATTATTGTTAATCTAATTTGGAAATACGTACGCGACACTTCGCCGTGAGATTGTTTATGCATGTACCTATACTTATATAATCAAGAATATAGACGAGACAGGAGAGTCGCGCCTAACTGTCAATCAAAACTTGTCTCAAAGGATTGAAAATGCCTAAAATCGGATCAGAGTGAGCTCTAGAGCTGTTTAGAAGGAAATTTATAAAGGGTGATGGTTTCTTCAAACTTTATACCGTGCACCGATGCTTGGAGCGTTTTGTGAAAATATTGAAAATGGAAATTGAGTACTGTACATAGTACTTGTACTTGTATATAATGTATAATGTATATAACATGGTATGTCGCTGTGTGAGGGGTTTTGCATGCATATACGAGCATAGAACATAAAAGCAATGCAAACACACACACACATACACACACCGGTATAAATGACTGCACAATTTGCATATATTTTTTCGGCGCAGCGGCTACAGAAACTTTGGAATTACAAACACACATACACACATAAATAAAGTTTAAGAAAGCATTATATAATATACACAAGAAAAAACTCCTCGGTGTGTGTATGTGTGTGTCTGTGTGAGTGCGCTCGATCTCTGAATAATATTCACATCAAAACTCTATAGAAGAAATGTAATAAAAAACAATATATTATATATTATATTATATTATATTATATAACAATACTTATTTAGTACGTATATACGTACGTGGGAAGATAGAAATAGAAAATCGTGAATAAAACATGCGTCGCTGCGCCGGTGACACATTTGCTGTTAGTCTAACAAAGTGAAGTTTCACCATGTGTTGTAAATCGATGAAATGTTTGTGTACTCTGTAATGACTAACTTTTGCGATATATAATATTGAAGAGCAAGGTGTAAGTGATGGTAATATATTTCGCTAAACTTATGGGGATCATATTGGGTGTTCAATGTTCAGAGTACACTGTATACAGTATAAAAGTAAACATACATGCATACATATATGGCCACATATGCAGGTGGAGAATATGCGTTTATGCTGGCATGTGTATTGTGGAACATCTTCTATATACGTAGTCTATATACTTACATATGATACTGAGTTTATGTTGTGAATTTATAAATATTAACCTATTTTAATATGTATACGGTTTAAGATTTTTTGTTACTTATAATATTTTTTTAAAGAAATTTCCTAGTTTATCATTATTTTTTTCCAATCCTACTTCAATTGGATGATTTTATTCAAAAGTATTTAAATATCTACGACAAATTTAAAGTTCTATAACTAAATTTTTGCCATAATATGTACTTATTGCTACAATTAAAAAAATAGAAACCTTTAATATTGATTTGTTTGGCATTATTTTGAGTAGAGACAGGATATATGTTATAGTTAAATACCTATTTTTATTCGGGTTATTTATGCCAATTCTGAAAAGGTTTCTTTACGAATCAAGTTTTGGTAATTTCAAAAATTCAAAAATTGTTTTGACTTTTTTGTATTTTTTTAAAATAAACTAACTCTTTTAGTATTTCTTTTAGAAATATATTTTATCGTGTCCAAAATGTTTATAATATATTTTTACAAAAGAAGAAAAATTAATGTATATTTATTTTTATTATTTTGTTTTTTTTTTATTATAATGACTATATTTTTGTTTTCTAAATGACTATCTAGGTTTTTTTTTTTGACAATTTTTCTATCTTTTATTACATTTTATGAGTAAATATCTCGGTAAATATTTTATTTTTATAATGACTATTTTTCCCATCTTTAATAAAGTGCAAGGCCAAATATATGCCCTAAATTTATGTTTTAACCTTTATTTTGTTGTCCTTGTAATGGGAAAAGTTACGCTGAAACCGCTCGCAAACTTCGCGTAATTTTCGGTCATGAAACTTCACCAAATGTGTTGACAATTGGTGCAGGCATCATGAACCCATAATTTGTATTTTTTCTTTTGTTTTGTTTTTTTGCTTGTCACAATTGACCCCACACATTTTGTTCAAATTCACAATTTTTTTTTAAGTTAAAATAACACAATATTTAAATTTTTGAAATGCAATTAATAATCTTTATTACATTTTCTACATATTAATGCAATTCAAGTTTAAATATTCATTTTATTTGCAGCACAAAAACAAAATGCAACAAGCACAAAAAAATACTTAACACAACAAAATTTATTTTTTCAACTGGCCATCTTAACTAACTTACACAAACCGAATTGAGATAATGTTCAATCAAACAAATATAAAATGCGGACCAAATGTATTACTACATTTTATAAAATATTCAACAGTATTGTTGTAATGGCCACTGTCACAAATTTCCCTTTTCACACTTCACCCCAGTCTCTCCTAGTGTAAATATAATACATAAAATAATACAAAAAATAATCAAAAAATAAAAATAAAACAATAGATTATCAAAATAAAACAAAATCAGTATCAGATATTAAACTAACTTTATGAATATTTTAAGTAGGTACAATAAATTATATTTTGTATTTTTATGTTGTATTTATTTGAAATATTTAACTATCTTTACATTACATCGTATATTATTTGTAATTAAAAATAAATTGTGTTTTAGGTAAGACACGTCGAAAGTTTAAATAAAAATGTATTTGGGTAAAGACATGCTAGCCGAGAATGCGTAGGATTAGGACCGCCCGTATTTGAATCTCGGCAGCGACAACAGAAATTATTCATCGAGTGTTTTTTGAGGGTGGGCGTCACAATTTTTAGCGACACTATTTATAGATTCTGTTTCATACAAAAAATTAAATAACAACAAATGTTAAGAAATGCTGACGCGACCCAATTTCTAGATTTCATTTCATTGTCTACAGAGACAAATCTTACTTCTTTCATAAGCCTTTCCATTTTCTGATAAAAAAAGTTTTAAATTAGTTAGTTTTATGCTTGTATTTAGATATAGAATACTATTTCCGAAGGAATAATTGTAATTTAAAACAAACATTTTCAGGTAAAATAAAATTATGTTGCATTAATAGAAAAATCTAATTTTTATTTTATTTTCAGCTAATTTTTTTGTTGCTTGTTTTCTAGATTATAGTTTATAATTTTTTGTCATATTTCTGGTTTTTTTCTTATTTTTTTGTTGCTTTTTTAGTTTTGTCTGGTAGAGTTTTTTTATGGGCAATTACCTTATATCTAGATAAGCGTTCAATTATAACTCTAGGCGCATAATTTTTAAAATGTAATATAAAACAGCATATGCGGGTGTGCGGGTGCCAATAAAATGTATTTTTTAAAAACATGAATATTTTAATTAAAAATATGTATTATTATATAGACATATAAATAATAATATAAAAAGTATGAATTATTATAAAAACACATTTTTTATTGTAATAATTAATAAGAAATATATCACTTTTTTCGAGATATCTTCGAACAGTTTAGAGTAAAATTGGTGAAATATTTTAGTTATTATAGAACTGTTTCCGAGCTGGATTCGAACTGTTTTGTCTTCTTGGATACAACTCTATATCAGCTCTTTTTACTATCCAGATACAGACTCCTATCCGAGCTTCTGTAGCCAGAGATTTTTGTATATTAGGTATAAATAATCGAGCTGTAATAGAGTAGAGCAAATCCAAGTTCTTACTACTTTAGAACTAGATTCCAGTTTGATCCGAGAAGCATTGTTGTTTTGGGTGAAGTTTTTCAGGAATATAGTTGTATATAAAGTTTGGAATTATATTGCCCATTCATATGTTGAAATTTTAAAGGATAGTTGTTTCAAGCGCTTAAATTTTTGTAGGTTATATTTTTGGTTGCACTGCGTACTAGTTTCCCCACTAGTACGCCAAATAAATAATTTTGTAAAGCTTATTATTATTAAGCATTTTATAGGAACTAGCTCATATATCAAAAAGCATTGGAATTTAAATTACAAAAAAAAAAACAAATCAAATATAAGATCCAATTTAAAAAATATAATTATGTTGACCAAATTCTATAAAAAATCAAAAACTATAACAAATAATATACAAAATAATCTCTAAAATTTTACCTACATTTAATAGGTATTATATACAGTTTATTTTTATTTGCCGATGTAATCATTTAATGGTTTTACATGTGACCCAACAAAATTTTGATTATAATGACATTTTAATAGTTTTCATGTAAAACGAAAAATAATTTCTGATTTAACCGATTTTGATTCGATTGCACTAAATATGAATGAACCAGCTGAAATTCAAACATAGATTCTCTCGAAAGCTCATAAAAAAGACTACCAGATTTAAGTTTAAAATTCAATAATTACCTTTCTGACCATCGACACACACACACACATACACGTATCATTTGCAAAATTGATGCTTCCGTTCCCAAGCGATTATCTGCAGAGAAGCAGAGCCTTTTTTGATATATAAGTGTATTGTATGATCTCTGGCGGGGAGACCCAAGGTAATTCCTTATGTAAGATCTTGCTAGTTAAATTCGTACGCTCAAACTAATCCACACACACACACATACACGTTCAGGCATCAATTGAAATAATGGGCTGCACACAGAAACTTACACACACGCACATGTTTAAATGTACACACTCGCGCGGACACACACATACATACAAACTCACACACACACACTCACACAATAAAAACAAGTTCGACCATTAATTTATTTATAACATTTTTTCCGCGCAGACGTCGTCGCCACGTTTGAACGTGAACACGAATATTATATATATATATATATATGTTTATATATTAGGTATATATATACTATATATAGGTATTATATATGTTGTACAAAAACAACCTCTAACAATCATATATAATTATAAAAACACAATGTTCGTGTTTCATGTTTCTGTATGTCTTGAATTTGTATAGTATTTCGTATATATATATATATATATATATTTATTTATATATACTTATATATATATATAAAATACAGACTATATACGGTTAAATTATAGCTTAGCGTTTTTAAAAGGCCGGGGGAAAATACAGAAAATATACAAGAAAAATTATTATGTACAGGAAAAAATTATATTTATATACCGCATGCCAAGCCATTTTGGTATGTTTTTTTAGTTGTGTTTTGTTATTGTTGTTGTTGTTGGTTTTGTTGGCGTGGCTTTGGTGGTGGTGTTGGTTATGGTGGTGGTGGTGGCGGAGCGGCGCGGCGGCTCGGCAGTGCTCGCTGGACGGAACAACAGAAATGGCATATCGTTTTTTTGTTTGTGTTACATATATATAAAAACAACATATATATTATACACGTTAAAAAATGGCTGCTTCTTACACAAAACCTTGCGAGCACGACTTCATTTCTACCGCAAGAAATGTTTTTACTTCAATCGACGTTTTTTTCATGTTTTAGAGCAAAACACCAGGCCACCGCCACGCCTCACTTGAAAGTACATATCAAGAAAAAGAAAAAAGTACATCTTATGAATTTTGGTTAATTTTTGGTGTTGTTCTTTAATGTATATCTTAATTAAACGCAATCCGTTGACGCCTCTGTGACCAATTGTACTATAACACGCAGTGGTCATATTAAAGTACATTTTCGTTCAGAAATAAGTTGATTAACGGCACTTCAAAGTCTTTTGATTCTATCTGCTCTCAATTAGAGTTGGTAATTTATCTTGTGTTTCTCGCGCAATGGACGCCAGAGCGTGAGAAATGCAACCACACGCAGTGCGCGCGCGCTCCACGTCTTGCATTCTGATCGGAACACAAAGAAAAAGCTCTGCGTGAGTGTGTTGCATATTACATTTATTACAATTATATACATATACTTAATATTCTTGTAATAAGAGATTTATGTTCTTGTGTGTGTACTTAAAACGGATTCACTTGCTCTGATTTTAATTTGTTAATGAGCAACATCGATCGAACGCAAAGCGGTGTGGCGCCTTTAATACAGTGTGTCTGTGTGTGTGTGTGTGTGTGTGTACGACGCACAGCTTTTGAAGGGTCCTTTTAAAGCACATAAAACGGTAATAAAACATTTAGGTAAACTACCCGTTAAAATATCTTGCGGTTAAAACGCATCTCTTTATCTTTAAAACAAGGGTGCTTTTTTTGGATTATCTTGAATGGGGGTGTGTTTTTTCTTCAGTGCGCGCATTTTAATTCAGCGTCAGCGAGCGGTGGCGGCGTTCACGGTGCCACAGTGTGCTATAGGATTGCGGTGGTGCTGGTGACGGGCTCGGCTGCTCGATTTTAGCTTCCAGCTCGGATGTATACACAGCAAGAAGAGCGACAACGAAACGAAGAAAATATTACCACGAAAAACAAGCGCGCGGGGGCTGGGTGGCAGATATTTGTATAACGTATATATATAAAAACACACGCCGTTGCATTCAACCACCCTTACAGCCCTTATAGCGTCGCACGATAAAATTATGATAATATTCTGTGTGTATGTGTGGGTGAGGGTGACTTTTAAACTGCTGGAAAGAATTAATTTCCTGAAATACATTACATAGCCTATGTGCACCGCGTACCCTGCTTCTATGGCATAGTATACCCACTCGGAGGATGGAGACGCTTTGCCCCGGCTCGGTGTGTAGGCGGTTGCCGCACACGCCGTGTGCTCTATGCCGAAGTTCTGCTCCGCTCTATGCAAAATGTATATGCGTAAGCATAAAATAAATAAGTTTCGGTAATAAAATATGTTTATGTGTGTTTAAAGTTGTGTTTTTGCGAGGAACTCCGCTGTGTTAGCCATACGGACGGCAGATTTGTGGGTGGGTAAAGTGAAGAGCAACGACATTTTCTGAAAATGTGGAGTTTTTTTTCTAAATTACAAACAAAAATTAGAAAAAAAACAATGTTTACATTTTAATGCTACACGTGAGTATTATCTGATAATAATATTTGAATCCTTTTGCACATGTATCAGTTTTTTATTAGTTAAGCTCTAAGCAAACACATTGTCAAGGACTTATCACTCAATATGATTTCGATTTTGCCTAAAATAAAGAATTTTACCGCCAACGAATATTAAGCAGTCCTTCCTAAAACCTTAAAAACTAACAACAAAACAACAATAATAAAGTTTTCTAAGAACAAAATATTTAAGAACAACATATTAACAAACTAATTATTTAATTTCTCATTTTTTCTATAGCTGCTTAACAAGTCTATTTTAATTATTTATTTTTTTAAGTCTAGCTATTCTGACATTAATTCGCTATAAAAAGGTGGAATCAGTCCGTAGGAGAACAACAATTGATGCATTAAATCCCTGGAGAACCTGAATGATCCTTTACTAAAAATATTTTTTTTAGGGATGTAATATGTTGCTCATATAACGAAATGAATAAATATTCACTCAAAAATTCCCACATAAAGTTAGGTGATTTTTTGAGGGAAGTTTGTTTAAGGAAAAAATCCAAAGAATGTAAAATATAGAGAAAAAACCCACTTTTTTTAAAGCTCTAACTTATACTTCCATTTCCTGATAAAACATATTTTAGTTTTTAATTATATTTGATTTGGCTCTTTAAAAAAATATGCACTTAAAAATATCAGTGCTCACCGAGAAAAGCACATGCTCCAAAAACCTAAATTAGTCCCATTAACATGTAAAACATTGCACAAGACTCAAGATACACTTTAAGGACATTTTATATAATATATCGCCCTCAACCTTAAAAAAGCAATATAAAAAAGTTGTTCTTCTAAAACATAATGACAATAAAGTAAATGTTGCTTTGAGATCCCAAAAAAGCTTTTTCCAAGTATGCTAATGAAATAAAATGTATTATCTATAAATTAATGTAGGAAAATGATGTTCTTTAAATAATTAATTAAAAACTGTGAAATTGATCGCAGTTTTGGCAGATGCAATTTTAAAATCTAGTAGATTTCATAAAAAATGCTATACAATTGATCGTATTGCATTTTTTATGAAATCTACTAAATTCAAAAATCA
>JAAAKO020020072.1:0-15252 GCA_010015015.2 Bolitophila cinerea | reverse complement strand
GTAACAATAAAGAAAAACTCAGGAACTTAAAGCCGTATTTACGACAAAATACGTCATTTGCATTGGCGCAATTATTTAAAGTGTTCTGTCTTTCTCTCTCTCTCTTGTTCTTTGATCCAATATCCAAAAAGTCTTTTATGTAAAAAAAACCTTTATGATATACTTCACAGCCACTCAATGATGGTGTGCCTGCACTCAATTTTGATTTTGGAAGTTCTTGATTTTGTTTCTTTGTCTCAGACATAATAAAATGATTTTCAATATTAAGTATATAGAATAAAGCTATATTAGTAATGCGCAAATCTTTCTACTACTTAAGAGCTGGATTCCAGATAAATATGAGAAGCACTGTTGCTCGGGATTCTACTAAACGGTGTTTATAAGTTATACACATTTCGGAAAAGGACTTTAATTTAAATGACGAATAAAATAATGAGATAAGGATTGTTTAAAAAGATATATGCAGAAGGCTTCTCCAAATGGTTTCTGTACAACGAAACCAATTATATGAGATTCTCGTTTTTTGTCCGTACATTAAAATATTTTCTGCCGTAATTTAAAACTGGAACACAATTAAAAAGGGTGTTATTTGAGAAAGAAAAGGCATCCCGGGATATGAGTATTTATTTATGTATTTATGTTATGTACAAGTAAATGTACAAAAACAAGAAATAAAAAGAGGAGCAGGTACTCAAAAAATACATGTTGTCGGTAGCGAAATTAAATCACCGTGAATCCTGTGGCCTAAATACAAAACACATAAAAGACGAAAGAAATTGAAGCATATTTATGACCTGCCAGCATCGCCGTTGCCGCCTCCCTAACGCCGCGTTGCCGCAAAAGAAAAAAGGATTTATGTATCATTGTAATTATCATTATTAATTTAAAAGAATCACGATGACGTTATACGCGTGCGTGTGTGTGTGTGTGTGTGTGTTAGTGTATCACCAGGTAGTGTACAGATTTCATTTAAACTTCTTAAATCTACTTAAAGACAGTTTTTGCTGAACGCTTCAATGAGCAAGTGTGTTTAAGCTGTTCACCGAATTGTGTTTATATATTAACTTTATCTTGACATAATTCTTATTTTATAAACGTTTTAAATTAAATCAAAACCCTGAAAATTCAAAAGCTTTAACCTTTAAAATAGTGTGTGTTCTTCTAATTTGACAAAGTGTCTAAACGAACCGCTGACAGTATTAATAAAATGTACGGAAAAACAAAAAATGCTGCGGTACCCTCGGATGCCCAGGCTCGCGAGAAACTAGCTCTGTACGTTTACGAGTACCTGTTGCACGTGGGAGCTCAGAAAGCAGCACAAACATTCCTGTCGGAAATTCGCTGGGAGAAAAATATATCGCTGGGTGAACCACCCGGATTCCTGCACTCGTGGTGGTGTGTATTTTGGGACCTGTACTGTGCGGCACCCGAACGACGAGACCAATCGGAGCATTCGTCCGAGGCGAAGGCTTTTCATGACTATGGTTTTGTTGGATCCGGACCTGGTTTTCCAGGTGGAAATGGACCGGGCGGGCCAGGTGGACCCGGAGGTCCTGGCGGTCCCGGAGGTCCTGGTGGTCCGGGAGGTCCACCGGTACCAAGTCCATTGGGTAGCAGTGGTGGTCCGCCAAGCGAAGGTATGCCGGGTGGAATGCAGCCGGGTTTCTTTCCTCCGTTTATGGGTGCACCGAATAGGTACCCTACGGCCGGACCTAGACCTGGAGTACGAATGCCACAGGGAATGCCTGGTAGTGAATTTGGTGGACCCGGACATCCGATGATGCCGAACAGCATGGAGGCCAGCCGACACGGTGGACCTCCCGGACATCCGATGATGCCAAACAGTATGGAGTCTACACGACACGGTGGTCCTGCTATGGGGCCAAGAATGAATCCACCAAGAGGACCCGGCATGGGCCCGATGGGACCCAATGGACCAATGGGTCCAAACGGTCATATGGGGCCGATGGGACCGAATGGTCATATGGGTCCAAACGGGCCAATGGGGCCGAATGGACCAATGGGACCCAATGGACCGTACGGGCCTGGAATGCGTGGCCCACCGCCAAATGGCTCTGGAGGGCCAATGGGAATGTCTGGTGGTCGTCCACAATGGCAGCCAAACCCTGGCGGTCCAATGAATTATCCATCATCATCTCCCGGTCACTACGGCGGACCGCCCGGATCAAATGGTCCCTCAGGTCCCGGAGCGCCGACTATAAAACAAGAATCCGCAAATTCGGGTCCCGATAATATGTACGGGCTCATGAAACAAACACCCGGGGGAAATATGGGCAGTGACTTTCCAATGGGTGGCGGCGGCGGAGGCGGCGGTGGTGGTGGTGGTCCAGATCACGGTGGCTCGATGGGGCCCATGCATAATGACATGGATAGCATGAAGAATTCGCCAGCACCACACGGTGGACCGGGCACACCACGCGATGACTCCGGTAACGGACTCGGCGACTACAATCTGGACGGATTCGGTGGACCTGACGATCACAATGAGTCGGCAGCGATTCGAAAGATCAAGGAGAGCATGCAGGAAGAGGCGAAGCGTTTCGAGAAAGACGATCATCCAGACTTCTTTTTACAATAATCAATTTCATTTATCATTTTTTAAATTATTATTAATTTGTTTCTTATTTTTTAATTATTTATGTTTATCGGTGCACGAAATAATTATATTTTTTAAATTGTTTTCTAAACTTGATTAAGATACATATTTCTGCACAAACCTGGTCGAATGGATTATTTTTTATAAAATATTATTATTTATTAGAAAATGAAAACAAGTACTTTGTCCATATCATCGAGATTGACTACTAGAAAAAGTAGTTTATTTATAAATATTATGGCAACCCTTTTGCATACTCATTTGTTAAATTTAAATCTTTATTTTTCCTCAATAAAAACCTACACAAAAGCATTAATATTATTTTACTGTTTTTTAGATTCTAGTTTCTACAACTTTAAAAAGAAAATTCCGAAACACTGCTCAAAGGAAACAAGATATACTTTATTGTCGGAGTAAATGTAATTTATACTGCACGCGAATATTGTGTGTGTATTTCCTGGTTTATATGCATTTTATATAACCGCAAAGAAATTCCCGTAAATGCGCGCTGCACTCTCGTACATAGATAACGCCGTTTAGTAGCTTTAAGATGTTTTTGTAGATGTTTGTTTTTATATAAAACTTCAGCAAAAAACATTGAAGCTTTACTTTGGTGCGATGAAACGAGCGTAAGGCGGACGTGATAAACAAGGCACCAAGACGGGCGTTGCTAATGGGTTTTATGCTTCTCTTATACATGCATTCTTAAAGTATTTATAAGGAATTTCGCAAAAGCCAATAATACATTAATAACATAAACGTTATGATACTCATATATTTATTACATAAATTAAACTCTTATATTTTATTAAAACATCATATAAGATAAAACTCATTCTACTGACTCTCTTTATAAAATATACTGAGAATATTAATGAACTACAAGCAGAACACGAAAACTGCACAAAGAAAACGCCAAAACCTTTTCACTTGCTTTTCAATGGCTTTATCTGTATTTATACATAATTAGGTTTTACTATGTGTACTTATATTAACTTGTACGTTTTACCATTATGCAGCAGCTTTTGATGACATAACCATTAACAGCACAATGTTCGAGCGCAGCTTATATGTACCACAGCTAGATTTTTTTGGGTATAGCCTTTGAGCCACAATCCCATTTCTTTTACGTAATCATATATAATTATGTACGGAAATCCATAGAATGCGAAACGATGCCTCAGGCCATTCCGGATTCCGTATTATATACGTTAATGTGGTCGTGCGTGCGCATAGGGATAATTGAAAAAAACATATTTTTAGACATAATGAAATCGAGCTCAGTTATTATATTATTCGCACCATTGTTGACCGAACGAATTACATAATTAGTTTTTATTAGGTGAAAATTGGACTGTTTTCTTTAGAATTAGATTATTGTTGGAATATACGTCTCAATTTGGACCCATTGTGCTCATCCGGATTTAAAAGGAACTAACATACTCAAACCATTTCGATCTCTGCATAAAGCTCGAAAAAAATTGCACTCAAATTCCAGAATATAGAAATTCATACTACATGGATCTTTGAACAATGAGCACACATCTCGTGACTTTTGAGGCAAAGACAAATGCGGAACTTTATTATTTCTTATACAATTAAATTACTATATGAAAAATTGCCGCATTTATCTGGACTTTGATGTACAACGAATACAAATTACTATATAAACTAAAACATTTTTATCCTGGCACTATATTGTCACTGATATTCAAGCCGCTCCTTTAAGCATTTTTTGATGTAGTGCAATGAAGTCATTTTTAAAGCGACCAACAAGAAGAACAGCGTCCTTCAGACCAGAGAAGCTACTGTACACATATAGAAGTGGACAATCTTGAAAGTATTTTTATGATTTGCATAAATTTGATTTCAGATGATGAAGATCAGGATTCAGGAAGAACCTATACCGTTATTTGTGATGAAGACGAATTCAAAAGAAACACTATTTTGATAATTGTTGGTCATCGTAGAAGGCAGCTAGACATTTGAACGAATTGTTTTTTCCTCTGGAAATTCCCGACATTGGACTTTCTGAAAATCTCAAGAAAGAAAATGTTTGTTTTTAATCTATATATATATATTAAATGATCTTTCTCCATTTGAATTGCTTAAGTCATTATCTTTTAAAGGAGGCAAAGAGGGGCCCATATGTTGTACCTTTGGTCTGTGTCAAACCTGAATAAAGAAAAAACAATCGATCAGCTTAGGCTATATCATCTTGCATTCGCATTGTCATGGAAAGTGGTCTTAAAAAATATTCCAATTCAATGGAATAATAAAAAACTGACGATGACCAAATAACACCTAAATTTAATACATACATTTGAGTGTGAAAATGTAATTAAATCATATAAATTGCGAAATTCGCATAATCTCCACAAACAAAAACCCCGACTAAATTCCACGTCCCAGATCCCACACCACGTCTAACTGGCATATAATTGATCAAAAATGCGCCAACAGATAGAAAAAAAAACTTTGTGCTGAATTTGCTTTGAAAAGGTTTTTCCAATTAATATAGAGTGGAATATTCTATTTCTCGCCCGTTTCAATTAACCCGCGTTAAGTGTGTAAAGACATGGCAGCTTAGAAAAGGGTTATGTCGTTTGAAGCAAAGAATATATTCTGTAGACAGTAGGAGGTGTATATATTGTATATGTTGATGCAGACGAGGATTTCTTTGTAATTTGTAATATAATACTTTAGCGCAATTAAAGCTTCAGACAAATATATGTAAATTCAAACTTTCAATCAGACTTTTTTTTAAATGTTCATTGTTCACTCAATAAATTAATTGATTCAAAGAACAAATTAGCTCATATTCCAAAAAAAAAGTTTGAGAATAACTTTAAGCTTTTATTTCTCGAAATTAAATTTACAATGTAAAACACACTTTGCACCCATTGAGTGCACTTTATAGATAACACGAATGCACATGACTTGACCACAAAATTTCCAGGATTCGGAAATGTTTTTCCCATCCGGTTAAACATATATAAACTCGTACACAACGAAATGTGGTGCAAAAAATAAAAGCTCAGTGATAAAACAATTAGATTTCGCTGGCCGCTTTCCAGTTGTGCATTTACACGCAGTCGTTTCATCTTTTTCTATGTGTGTTTGTCTGTTATGTACAATATATCCATAACATATAATGTACATATAATGTACATATAATGTTATATGTGTGTATCCGATGTGCACGAGCAGTGTATAGTCTGTGCCGGAAACATATACCAGATACGCAGTTCTAAATAGTGCTGCCGTATCACAGCATTTCCCATTCGTGTCCTTTTCGCAAAGCTCGTATATATATATATACAGTATACACGCATTCAGAGCGAAAGCAATGATATTTTTCTTCATTTAAAAAATATGAAAAGCCCTCGTCGTGTCACGTGTCGCATCCGCATATTTGTGTATAGCCAGGCGCCCGGCAATTTGTAAAACGATCATATTACAGCGGGCTGAGCTCTTTCCAAACAACAACACAACGCATTTGTGCGGCGGGCGGTTGTGGCGGCACGGCGGGCGCGGCGGTGGCGTCGGCATCGGCTTCGGTGGCGTCAAGGAAAATACGTTTGTCACGCCTGAGCACGTCTTTCTTGCGGAGCTTCCACCCAACTGAGCGCACACCCTCTAACCACCACCTGAACATATTAATATTGTTTGCCATTTCCATTTTATATTGTGTATGTGTGTGTGTGTGTGTATTGTGTTATATCGGAGATTTCCAGAAAATGTGCCAAGGGCAGAATATATACAATCGCTTAGATTGGGAAATTTACATGAGTCACACACAGGGATGCCCATTCACCGCGTGATTTGATGTGGGGTGTTGCCGCGAGTGATTCATAAAATTTTCTCTCGCCGGCCGTATATTAATGAATGATTACGGAAATTGTTGTATATATTTCAAAGTTGAGTTAAACTACGATAATGTTTACCGGGTTAGTCAAGTAAAGACGAGCGGGTAGTGACACGGAACAACAATGGCCCACAAATTCTGCCGAATTCTATTTCTTAAATATATTTACTAATATGTAAAACAATTAGATTCCAACTACTTCGTTTGCGATAACCGCTGGATAGAGAGGCTCTCAAAGAAAATCCATTATTTATTAGAGTTTATATCGAGATAAATACGAGAAAAAATACTTACTGGAAGAATGTATTATAGAAACAAAAATCAACTTGAATATAGCTGAATAAAAGCTCTATATTTATTAATTGGTACCACGTCAATGCCCCGAAAAAATGTCTCAAATAACAATACCCCGAAAAAGCAATCCCCATTTTTTAATTTTATTATTTTTAATAACTTTTTTTGGCTAAATTACAGCGCAGTCTCTCCGACAACCCTACCATACATCAGGCTTTTTGATATATAACCGGTGGGATTGCGATGAAACTTCGATTAAAGGTTCTTGATTAGAAGAGCTTTTTATATTGGAAAAGGTGTCGGTCATCCGGTTTTTTATTACATAGTAATATTGTTTTCGGAATTTGTCGTAGTTTAATCGGAAAATTGTTTTTCGGTGATTTTTTTCGGGCAATTCTTTTTCAAGGAATTGTTTTTCGGGAAATTGAGATTAATATTTTTGTGTTTCGGGGAATTGCTTTTAGGAGAATTGTTTTTAATAATTATATTACTATAAATATTATTATAAATATTAGTTTTTGACATTTAAGTATCTTACAGTCGTTCTGTTGCCAAAAATAAAAGCTAAAAAATAATTCGAAAATAGTTCGATTCTAATCATTTTTTAATATTTTTTTTATTATATTGCGAATACTTTCGAGAAATATTTAGAGACTCGAGAGCAGATGCAAACTACTATTTCTCGGAAATTGATCGAATTGATAGTTCTCAGCCTAGTAAAACTCCTATACTTCCCGAGACAGGGATCCATGGTATCAGACTTTGCTATAGTAAGATAGAGCAATCCTATGACCCTGACGGTTTGAGGTTTCATGAACTGCTTTACCCAGAGGACAAGATTGTGTATCTATCAAACTCGGTCAAGTCTTGCTTAATCCAAGAACTGTTTCATTTGTTATCAGAACTTTTTGGGTTCAACCGTTTCAAAATCAAATTCTTGTCTTTTTGTGGGTGGTCGTCATTGTGATTCCATTCCGCACCTGAAATTATTATCCTGGTTAACCCTGTAAAAATATATATGATAATATAATATTGTATGCCTGGTAATAAAGTTTAATATATAATATAGTGTCGGAAAATCCCGTACGATAGCAATTTTGCTAAACAGAAAATGGTTATTTATCCGTGTTTGACCTAATCTCTATGCGCAAGCTTGTTTGGATTTACGCGGGACCATTTAAACATTACGATTTGTTTACAATTGACTGCGTTTATATGCGAATTTAGTTCGCTGTATTTTCCATTTTCATATCCAATATAATGCTTTGTAATAACACATGATAACAGGAAAATGGTTTGTGTGTGTATGTACAGATTTTCCGAAAACAGCTTTTGAACTTTTTAGCCCGGTGCCAGCGTGGCGTGACGGATAAAACCCGTCAGAATGGCCTCCTTTTCATAAGCATTAAGGTGGAAATCGCTTTGCTACAATATTTGTATTGCGAATGAGTTTATTTCGCCTAATTTCATCGAAACACAAACACAGAGTAACGAAACTTGTACGAGAAAAATCACTGCGAATTTTCACAAAATGAACTCTGAACAGATTTTAGTATTTTCCGTGTTTCACGGGAATGCTATTTGCAAATAATATATATATACATATATTGTACAAATTTGGATATTCTATTGAATTGTCTATACACAGTGTGTCAGTTGTAAATCAATACAAAATCTATATTTTACTCTGTGATATTTATACAAATAGGATATGGAGTTTGTGTGTGTGTATCGCGAATTTTCCGAATCACTGAAAAATCAATTATGTATTTTCCATTGTGCACACGAATTAGGCTTATGCGAAATTCAATAATAGAATTCATATAACGCTCGACGCAGAGGCTGGCACGTAAAACGTTGTATATTTACTGAAATCATAAATTCGATTGGCACGCGGTTGATTAATTCGAAGCATAGCATAGCAACATATATATTCACATATTATAGGAATTTTCTGATTTTCGACAGAGCGCAAAGGGTATTATAAAACTATATAACATATACATTATTATATATGCAAAATATTGTGTCATGAGTTATTTATTATATTCTATTATTATATCAAATACTCAGCTTTATTATGAATAATCGATAGTGGGCTAAAAAAATCTATACATTTTTTTCACAATTTTGCCGGGGTTGCACGACAATTTATAGAAAAAACATGTCACAAAAGTAATGAACCAAAAATTAAATAAAAAAGGTCTCAAAATGTACCACAATTTTTTTTTGGTTACAAAAAAATTGTCATGGTTACAAACAGTTTTTCTTGGTAACAATTATGTTTTCATATTTTCTATTCCATTATATTAATCATATTGAAAACATAATTTTACTACTACAAAAAATATCTAAAAAGATAAAAAACGAAAAATCTAAATATGCGATAAAAATCAAAATAATGGGTACTTAAAACTAGCATTGCATTCGACCAATATTTTGTAACACATTAATAATTATACTCGTTATACTCGAACTGCAACCAAAGCGTAAACAACCAAGTCGCAGTGTGCAATATGCATATAGAAAATACTGCAATAAATAATACATAAATATAGTATATGTATTTGTACATAGAGACCAACAGCCAAAGTACAAAAGGAACGCAAGTACATGCGCCTGGGTTCCTGGTACTGTAACTGCAATTTATCGAGAGTGCACTCCCCTCGGTCGCGTGTACACTGCAGAATTTACTCCACCACACTTTAACTTGTAATTTGTGCACGTAATTACATTCATGTTACCCACCACTGCCTGTACTGCGTGTGAATCATTAACACATACTGATATATGAATACGTACTTTGGTTACAAGGACACATTTATCATCAGAATTGATATAATATATATATATATATATATATATATTTATATTTAAAAAAATCTTTTAAATTGTGATGACTCGCTCATTATCTGGAAAATATTATCCGTAACACAAAATATCCAAAAAAAATAAAAGCACATATTTTTTAATTGTGATTTTCTATAAACATAGCAAATATGTGTGGCACTAATGGAAAAAAGTCTTTAAAATTGTGGAATACAGCCAACAAAAGGGCCGTTTTTCATTCCGCATATTACGAACATTTTCATTATACTGCGGTATAAATCTAAAAGCTACGACATTCACAAAAAAATAATAATTAAAATGTGCATCCATTCGAGTCACTTTCAATGCGGTTCGTATACAATGTAAAATATAATCCATACTATTTTTACTATATACATAATACTACTCGTACTACATATATAGTATTGTATATAGGTTCTGGTAGAATATTAACTTATTGTTAGGTAACATAGCGTATAGGCAATAACGAACTCGTAATATCAAATGGGTCGTGAGCAGAGATACCATACTTAAATGGTCTGAAAAACTTTTAAATTGTGGTCGTAAACTACTTAAAAAATTGCATACATTTTTTATTTTATTTAATATTCAAATTGAATATTATTTGACGAGTTCTTATAACATTATTATTAATACAATAAAAATTGTTTAATATACATTTTATAAAAACATTTATTTATAAAATTGCATATATTGTATTTGTTGAACGCAAGAAAAACTATCCAACTCTCTAACTCTCCAAATCTCCAAACTCTCGAAATCTCCAACTGATTGTACTCTCCAACTCTTAACCTCTCTAACTCTCCATATCACTCCAATTCTCTGCAACTCCAACACTAAAACAATGTAACTCTCCAATAATAAAACTTTCAAAAAATACAACTCCCCAAAAATAAAACTATCCAAAAATAGAACTCTCAAAAAATATAACTCTCCAAAAATACAACTCTCCATCTCAGCAACTCTCTACACTCTGCAACACTCCAACTCAACAACTGTCAGACACTCCAAATCCGGTTTTTATTAGGACTGCTCACGTACACGCAATCCGATTGCCGATATATACAAATAAAAAATGGTAATATACAAATTATCACCTAAAGACCAATTTTGATCACCAGAAGTTAAAAATCAACTATGGATTATGAAATATATGATTTTATGTAAAAAACTAGATCATTCATAGATGTCGCTGATTACAAATTTACAACTTATACCCTTCGGTCAGATTGGCGTTGGACAACACCGATTCCACATTTTGGTTGTTTTCGGAGGGTCTTCTGAGTGAGTTCACCATGTTGAACGTGGATTTTTCAGAATTTTGTGGATTCGGAGTTGTCCAACGCCAATCTGACCAAAGGGTTAAGGTTATACACTATTCCGATTATTATTATTATATTCAGAATACTATGTTCTTTATGTTAACAATCCTGAAAAATAATTAAAGTTCAGTGAGCTATTTTTGAAGAGAGTGTATTAATATCTCTAAGCTTTTATGAGATCGAGATTTTTCTGTCCACATTTTGATATTATATCGCCCATTTTATTGTTTTTTTTGGTGCACACATTTTTTTTTGAAGATTATTACATTAAGAGAAGAACTAGAACATTTGATAGGCCAGAAATAATAGACCCCATGTATGCATATGAAAAAAATTCCGACAATATCAATATATAAATGCAACCAAATTAGCTTACACATTTTATCGGTGAGCACTGTTAATTTAAGGTGCACATTATTTTATTTTAGGTACTCATTTTTTTAGGAGAGCAATTTATTTTATGCTCTATATAAATGCGAAGTAAAGGCAAAAAACGATCCACGGAAAAGCCTTAAATATACCAAAAATGTATTAGATTTTTTGAACAGAAAGGGGCTTCAATTTTTTCCCAGACAAAATCAAATCAATTATTTTAAAAGAAGAGCCAATTGCTGATATTTGTTATTAAATTGATTTCGATTCACACTCAAACTAATTCTATACATTTAAATTAACACTAAACTTGATATCCTGCGGTAGACTATCACGGCTCAGAATTCCCAAAATACAATTGTTCATGAATAAAATATCGATATTTCAAGGTTACCCGCCGTCTACAAAATCGGCTATTCGTATGCAAATTTGAGAGCTTCTATATAACATTACCCGCGCGCGAGCTCGACGAAGCACACGTTACATTACAGTTTACAGGTTTACACCAAAGTAATCACCATAAACTTGATTTGTTGAAAGTTCACCTCATCTGATACAAAATACAAAGGAATCAACGAAACGTAGTTTTCTTAAAATGGTCCCTCGGTCGTTTAATAGTAAGTGGAGTCGGCCAAAATGGGTGAACGCATCTTTTCGGATGCAGAGAACAGAAACTCATATACGCAGTTATTGTGCGATAGTGTGCGTTTATTTATATGTTATATATACAAATATACATACATATAAGCACGATAAGTCATCAAGGGTGAATCGCTCGGGCGCGTCAAGGCTTTTACCGCCAACACAAAATTTGTCACTGTTTGAAACGAGAATAATAGCTCCTCAAGGAATAACGCCGAAATGTCAAGAACATAAATTGCCCTAGAATATATTCCGCATGTTTATATAGGCGGATATCTATCTTTATATATATATGCATATGTATACTCGTTTGTCGTATCTGTGTATATAGTATATATACTATTATTATTTTTCCTCGGTAATTTGTTTTTTTTTCTTTTCTTACTGTATTACGAGAATATATACGCTCTCTGGTACACTTTTAGCACTCACATAATTGCGTATAGTGCTGGCAGAAAGAAAACGAGTCTCAAGAAACTTTTAGCATATTTGTTGGCAAGCGCACAGCCAAAACGTTTTTCCAAGAATGTGTGGGAAAATGTATGCAGAAAAAAATATAATCTACTGCAAGTCCATTTTTGGCAATTTTCCAGAAAATTCTATTAGTTGTTTGCCAATAGACACGCATATATGAGTCGATTTCTGTATTCGCTTTTATTCTATTGGTAAAAACTTACTTACATTTTTATCTAACAGTATATGTATATTTATAATAGATAAATTTATTATGTTTTCGTAAATAATTAGTAGAACTCGATAATATATAGGAAAATAAAACTTTATCTATGTTAAACCGATTTTTGGTTGTGTATTATAGTAATTTGGTTTTCTCATTTATTAGCCTAACTAAAAAACTGTAATTAGTTTAGTTGCACAAAATATCATTCCAAACAATTTATTCATAAATATAAATTACAAATTCGTCCACAATTTGTAAGAGAGATTATAAATTATGTGAAGACATTTGTAAAATCGGTCCTATGTTTCATAAGTTACCAAAAAGAGGGTGTTCTTTCTCGACTAGACATATTGTACTGAAAGTAATTTATAAACGTGCCCCATCAATCATAGCAATTATTCAGTGAAATTTGATATGATGTTTGTGATATATATAAATTATTAACATTAAACAATAACATTGTGAATGGAAGAAATCTAACGTTTCCAATTTAAACGAGATTAGACATTTTTTGAAGATTTTCATTCGTATTTTTGCTAAATTGTAGGTAGTTTAACGACCTAAGTTGTTGCTTATCGTAAGCGTTTTAGCCAGCCGTTATATTAACATGTCCATCACAGTGGAAATTTTTTTCCATTTTTTTATCATGTATTACCAAAAATGGCTTGAAAATGATAAAAAAATGTTTATTTAAAGGACATAATTCATTTGTGTGAAATTGAGTTTTTGATTTCGTAGAGATTAGATTAATCTGATATAATTTTTTTTAGAATCACGACACACCTGTTTAAACCTTTGCCTACAGTTAGAAATATTCCCAAATTCTTTACCGCTTAAAATATGTAATTGATGGTTTATGATTTCATGCTCAAAATTATATCCGATACTATAATTAAATAAATAATTCAAAATTTAAATATCTAATTATTAATCAGGTGAATTTGTATTTAGGTATTGCCTAAAATAACATGGGGTAATAGCCAATATACAATAACCATTGAATAAGTGGTTTTAATTGATTTAAAACGAAGACTTTTGGATGTCATATAGGCTGGTCCAGAAATTACTCCGGGGTACACATCGTCACGATATTATTTGTGCAGCGTTTTTGGTAAACAGAATTTTGTAATCTAAAATTTGTAAAACTAGAATTTTGAAAACAGCATTTTGTAAAAACGGAATTTCTTACTGTTTGATAGAAAACACACAAAATTCAAATAAATGTAATTAAGCGAAAGTGATTCTGGTTTTTTTTAAGCCAAACAATCTGAATAAGCCTAACTTGAATATAGGCTGAATATTTTGGAAGAAAAAACTTTTATCTGGAAATGTTTTGTCACCCTATAAAGCAAAGAAACTGCGTTAATCGTTATATTAATCTTGTAACTTTCAATCACTTTCAAATCGTTGATACGCTGCTCAAGATTACTAATAATGGCGGAAAAGACTTAAAAAAACCTGCATTTCGGTTGTATCTTCTTTTTGGATAAACATTTAAAAAAACAGCAGTACGAAATCTGGCGTAATTAGGACGAACTATATTGATGTCTTGATTCCGAATTTTTGATGAGCTTAGCAAAAGGGCATACACTGTTTATCAGATCTGCTGCTATGCTGGTTTTCTGCATCGGGCACAGTAACCTCAGTTTTTCTCGAAACATTATATATACGTGTATATAAATACCTAAAAACATCTTAGTGCAGAAAAAACGTAAATGGGATGTCTGCGTTTGAGATTGTATAGCTTTTGCGCTTACATATATACCCATTACGAACGAGAGCGAGGATAACATATTTTATACATATATACTTTATATATAGTATATATATATATATATACATATATATTCGTGATTAATGTTCTAGTATCTAGTGCGATGCTCGGTGCGATGTTCACAATTTCCGTTTTGCTGTACTTTCAGATTTTGTGTTTACTTTGCCGTATATATTTTATATTTCAGCTTTTTTCTGACGGGTATCTCAGGCAAGGCGGTGATGCTAACGTTTTTTCTATGTGTGTGTGTTTGTTGTATATATTTTGTATGCATTTAAAACATTTACACAACTGAAACTATATGTTATATAATCATTAGGAGCAAACCTTTAAAATATGAGTTAAAACGAATATTTAAAGAGCGTGTTCCTATTAAATAGGTATTTTTTGGCAATTATTAAAAAAAAAATTTTATAATAAAACAATTAAAATGAGTAATTTAAGAATTTAATTCTGTATTTTAAATTTCTGGATTTAAGAATTGTGAATTTCAAAATTCTGAAACTAAAATTCAGAAATCGAAATACAAAATCCAGAAAGCCAAAATCAATAATACAAAAATACAGAAATTTTTTTTTTTGGATTTTTTTTGTTTTGGATTTAATTTTTTTGGATTTGGACCAGCAACCACCATTTATATTTTAACAAAGTTTATTCTATTTTTTATAGATTTTTTTTATAATAATTCCATTTATTCCAAGTATAGATTCTTATTGCTTTAAAATATCCCTTAATAAATAAAATATTTCCTCAAGCTATCATCACTGCTCTTATAGAACAAACAATAAACACAGAGCTAAGGTAAATACCTTTTTTCCTTAAGAAGCGTCTCTT
>JAAAKO020020061.1:0-15252 GCA_010015015.2 Bolitophila cinerea | reverse complement strand
ATTTTAAATAAGACTTAAGCAATTTTAAGAAATTACAAAATACATACAGATTTTGCAGAGGTCCGATCATTTATATTTAAGTTTTTATTTTGCATTTTACAGTTGATAATATATTTTTAATATAATACAAAATAAATGAAAGGAAATTTATAATTAGGCTGTGGTGATCCCGAATAGATTGCGGCCAAACCGAAGTGTTTTTCTTACTATGATAAGCCAATTTCAAAATATTTGTTATAGTTTTGAGCCACAACAGTGGAGAGGACCTGTACCTTGCCTAAGTAACTAATTCCTGTAAAACTTGCTGTATCTGGCCTAATTATGTTGGTCGCCGGTACCATCAAATGAGCGGGACAGTTCTGATTTGGGCGAGCAGAAGAAATAATGATTGTGAGCAGCCCTATTTCAGTCCAAAAATAAAACATAAGAGCCAATTTAAATCTCCCTTAAACAACTGGAAATTGATAAAAGGACCAAGTACAGTGCGAAGGCAAGTGCAATGATGCGCCTATGTAAAGTTTGACTTCTTTAATATAGATTTAAATACCGTTCATTAATTCGCATTTTAATTAATTTTATTAATACAATAGTAGCGATCTAACTTTAATAATCTCTTTTAAATGTGTAATAACAGCAACTTTACAATAATAAGTTATACAGTAGTTGGTTACTTGGGTGGTGTGTATAATTCAATCTAATAGATTCCGTTCTGATTTTGTCGCATTTGCATGGTAAATGATTTATGCTTCTAATATGGTCGTGGTCATTTCTTTGAAAAATGGGAATTTTTAATAACTATATAATTTAAAAAAATCTACATCCATCGTTGCAGCCAACTAAAAAAAGGCTTCAGCTGGTTATTTGACGGCAACCGGCTGACACGTCTGCTCAAAAGTTGAGCGTTGATTCCCAAATGTATAATATATTATTTAAATAAAAATAGTCAGTTAACGAAAGCCGTTGACGACATTAAAAAATCAGGAACAACTAGAACAGGAAAAGCACGAATTGCTTGTAAAATAGAAAATTTAAGGGCCGATTTCTTCAGTCCTGATTAACTTTTGGATAATCACTTATTTGCTATTAGCTCGATTAGTTTATCGGAGGAAGAAAATCACCTGATAAGAATTGTATTCTTCTATTTCTTTACCTTTGATTAGAGATTTAGCTAAAAGCAAATCAGTGATTAAGCAGTTAATCATCGATTTTGACAGATTCATTCAATTTATAATACGATTTAAATGAGCGTGCAATCTATATAGAGCCGATGGCACGCGGGAATTAAGCAATCTTATAAAAATTGTCTCATTTTTTGTGATATTGAAGAAGGTAGGTTAGGTCGCTGAAGTGCGAGTGCCTCGGACACTTTTAGTAATACGCGGCAAACGGATTCCTTCAATACGCCAACAAAATCTCTGACGTTAAAATTTAATAGGAATTTAAAAAATACAATCGCTTATTAATCGCATGATTAAGACCTTAATCAGTCAAAAATGACCAATTAGGTTATCAAGTGAAGTTAATCACAGATTTGATAATCAGCGAAACTACGATTAAAAAGTCTGATCGGAACTCAAGAAATCCAATTTTATCATTAAAAAAAAACATACCACAATAAAAAATAAAATAATAGCTCTCAATTTAGCGTCCGCCAAAAATATATTTTTTAGAAAATTTAAAATTTTGCTCCTAATTTATATAATATCGGCTTAGAGAGAAAATACAAAAAATACATTTTTTTTTAAAATATATATTTTACAATAAAAAAATAATTTAAATATGGATCGGAAAGATCTATATAATAGAACTCATTGAATTAGAATACAAACAAAGAAGGATAACAGGTAATTGGCTTGTGGTAAAAAAAGGATCCAAATGAAAAGCATAGAGTCATTCGTTATACATACGATCACACACATAACTATAAAATTATAAAATTTTATGGTCGTGGATCGGAAATATACCTAACCCTCCTAAAGAGATTCAAACTTTATTTAACGAACCAATACCAATGACAATACATATTACAAAAAAGGTAATTCCCAAAGAATTTAATTAGTTGTTCAAACGCATCAAGAAAACACTGAATAAATCTTGCTTAAAAAAAATAAAAAATTGTCTGCCTAAAAATTCGCAAGTTTTGTTTTTTTTTAACTTTAAAGTAAATGAAAAAAGAGTCTATATCAATTTAAAATAGGTATTTAGCCAAAAAACAGAAACCTTAATAAATCATGAATATCTTCAATACCTTACATGTTTCTAAAACATGCCAAAAACAAAACAATAAACACTGAAACTGCGAATCGACCAACGACACACAAATTATGCCCAAACTTTCGCCAATAAATTGTCCAAAATAGTATGGGTAACTAACACACGCATCCCCCCCCCACACACACACATAACCACCAACACCCACTTTCGAAAGATGTCCTTTCACTTAACCCTACTTATCGGCTTACAAAGTATATGCGCCCTAACACATCATAGCAACCACCGCACATGTTGATGTTGTGTGCGTGTGTTTATCTGTATATATATATATGTGTGCGTGTGTGTGTGAGAACTGACTGCGTGTAGGGGTAAAAGATGGCCAAATAATTGGGTTTAGATTGCGTATGCTGTTATCTGTGCGCCTCGGAACGTGATACGACTCAGCGAGGCGTATTATATACATTTACTCAAAATTCACGAGGCGCATAATGGCGGTTCGCACTAGAATTATATACGCATAATGTAAAACTATCATGAATCTACTTATACTATATATTATTTTAGTTATATCGCATATAGTAAGAAACAAGGATAAAGCATATTAATATTACAATTTCTATGATCCGCATATTATTATTACGGTTTGTGAAATTAGCAGCAGAATTACAGCACATCATCACATGAAAATCACACCAGCGCTGTTTACATATTCTCCTAACTCCGAGCAAATATTCATAATCCCAAGATCTAACAGAATTTGCCATCGCCCATAAATGATAACGTGTACATATAAATGTAATTTAATCAAATTAATTCAAATCTCCCCAAATGTTTGCAATTGGATTAGCTTTATTCACACAATATTTTAGGCAAATTGATTAATTCTGATGCTGATTATCGATGGGCGGGTGGCGGCTAGCGGGAATGCCATGGGATGCATATAGACATATAGCCTGGATTCCTAATCCATCGAATAGTTTTTCTGTAGTATTCAAAAATCCAAGCTTTCCAAAATAAATCTATTGAGATACTCTTGAAGCTAGTAGTGTCCGGGTGATTACTTTCAGTATTCCACTCACGTATTCTTCGAGACGACATACTGTGACATATATCTCTCTAAAAGTATATATGTATAATATGTGTGTGTGTGTGTGTGTGCTCGTCTGAGTGTGCAATTGATGGGACATGTTGAGCATATTTTACGAAGTTTTATTTGTCTGCTGAGCTTGTATTTAAACAAATACCTTTTTTGTGCCCCAACTACTGCGCGAAGCTTATCCAGCGGTGTCATCGGTCCTGAACACACACACACATTTTAATCGAGAGTTTCGAGTCATTAATTCAATAAACACATTTAGAGATTGTATATTTCCTCCCTCGACAATACAAATGCAATATATATACATTATATACATACGCTGTTCCGCAGTTGATACAGATTGTTCTTGACGCACGTTTGAATTTATATGCAAATGTAAATGCGGTCGATGTTTAAATCAGATTTTAAATGACCATTTAGCATGAGTTTTGGGCGATGTTTAACTGATAATAAATATAAATTATAATATCTGTGATATTTTTGTATCATTAATTCAGAGCGAGAGAGAGAGAGAATTTTCATTGTTTTGCATTTATAACATATACACGTGATAAATGCCACTATATATTTTATTTTGTATACATAATATAACTTCTAAAGTAGCTGAGCGGAGCGCGCAAAATGTTTCATTTAAAAAATAAATTTAATCTCCTAAGGAACGGAAGTATATTTACTAAATTTAAAAAATGCATTTATATAAATCTATTGTATGTCATGTCACTATTATGTTTTTTGTAAAATATTTTTGATTATATTTAGTTATAACAAATAGTTTTTTTTGGTACAAATGTGATTTAAATTTTCAAATAACTTGTTGTTTATTGTATTTATTTTTTTGTTTGTTTTATGTTTTAGTAGATTATATTTAAATATTTTTAATATATTTTATTTTCTGTTTTTTGTTGTAGGTTTTGGCACGTTTTTGTTGTTGGTTTGGTTCGCAGTTTACTTCTTTAATTGAACTGTTGGTGGTTTTTGTTTGCAGTTTTTTTGGTTATTTATGATATTTGGTTGATATTTTTATTATTTATATTTTTTTTGAAGATTTGATTTATTTTCATATCAACATATTTTTATTATTAAATATTTTTAACAATTACAAATTAAAACAATTAAAAAAAGAAATCCTTGATTTCGATTACGGCAATTTACGTACGGAAATAATGTATGGAATTTGTATTTCAAAATGATTGCAGTTGAAACTAATCGACAAAAAAAAACTGTATAATAGTTAAGCTTTTATCTAAGCATTTAGGTGACGACAATTAAAGGTGGACAATTGAAGGTGACGACAATCTAGGGTGCGACAATTAAAGGTGATTTAGAGGCAGCTGATGCGTAATGGTCTAGGTCGTTAGATTCTGATCTTAAACCTGTGTATGGGAATGAAATTTATCAACATGCTTTTATCCTCTAGTACTATATAAATTCTAAAACATCTATAACAGAATACTGCAATTTATGAATTGCAATAATGCAAATTCAGCTTTTGAATAATGAAGAAATTAAGAAAAGGGCGGATAGAGGGATGTTGAATAGTACCCCATGAACACAACCTTTTATAAAAAACACTACCCTTCAGAACCACGGATTGAGGAAACTATTACTACTATGCCACTTACCTCAAGACCAAAATCGTTTAGTATTTTTTATAAAAAGAGAATAGCGGATGAAGGGAAGAGTGGAATTGTACTATATAACCAAAAGGTTTTTTAATATTAAAAAAAGCTCTTCAGGATTGAGGAATTGGTAATAGTACCATATTCCATAAAGAATGAGAATGTGATAAAATATGCATGTGACTTAGGACCAAATAAACATATCCTTATATATATATATATATATATATATATGTTTTGTTGTCAAATGTACATGGGATTAAAATTGCTATATGGTATCAAATGTACGTGGTCAATTGAGGATTATTTGTAAAGCGGAATTAAATGTGCGGTATCAAACGTGCTGTATCATATGTGCGGGATCAATCAGCCGACCACAGTTCACTGTCGCCACCTTTAATTGTCGCACCTTAAATTGTCGAACACGAAATTGTAGTACTTTTAATTGTCCACCTTTAATTGTCGTCACATTGAAATGTCGCCAAATTGAATTGTCGTTATTTCAACTGTCGCCTCTTAAATTGTGTAGTCTTAAATTGTCGCACCTTAAATTGTCAGCATATTTAACTATCCCAACTTCAATTATCCACCTTTAAATGTCCACCTTATATTGTCTACCTTAAATTGTAAGTACGCGATATAATATCAAATACACACGGCCTTTTTCAATGTCGCTTGTTGCTTAGATTTTAGCGGACAGGAAAGATTTTTTTTAACTTTTCGCTTTGATAAGATAATTATCAATTTTTTTCATATAAATTCTCAACACCCTTTTTCTTGGTATATGTAACTAGCTTTGACCACCTCTTACTTTTTTTGGGGAGCAAAGGGTTAACTGCAAAGAAGCAGATATTTAATTTTTAAATTACTTTAAATTAAAAATAATTCAAAAAAATCGAGAGGTTCTCTTTTTAAAATTATATTTCTTAAATTTAAATCCGCTGATTTTTCCAAAATAGCGTAAAACTTTTTTAAAACTTACGATATTAAAGAAAACCTCTCCATAATCGATTAAATTTTTTTTTGATTGTTATATTTAAAAAAAAATTATATAACTTATTTCTTTAGTGATTTTAAGTGATTTTAAGTTGCACTTCAATTTATTTACACAATCAATATAAAACTTTGTATGAAATTTGAAATATTTTTTAATTTAATATATTTTTTTAAATACAATAATATGAATACCATTTTGACTTTCAAGGGAAATACAATTTCAGAGCATACACATTTGGGTTAAAATTATCGAAAAACTGATGTGATATCTGTGCACCAAATAAATTAAGGTGCACTGAAATATCCATCTTAAAAATAAAAAATATTTTTACACCAATTTTTTTTCGCTTGCAAGAGTGCGCCTTACTTTTGCGTTATATGCATATTTTTAATAAAAAGTAAATACACACAAAATTAAATTCTCAGCGATAATCATTTTTTGGAGCATGTCTTCGTTGAACATTTTCTTATGTGAATATTTAAATTAGGTACCCTTTAAATATCCTTTCGAGGAGCGATTTGTTTTAACTAACTTTTTTATTGTTAGTTTGCAAAAAAAAACATAAAAATCGTGCTGAAAAAACGTCTAAAAATAATGACATGCAGAAAAAATAAAAATAGTTCAGATAAAAAAAATAAAACGTAATAAAAATTTAAAAAAGTGATATTGTAATTTTGTACAGTTTAAAAAAATTCCAACTTCATGGTTGCCAACCCCAAATAAATGGAAGGCATTTTGTAAGTAATTTATTTACACAGTGATTCAAAGGCGAAAAACTCCAGTAATAACTACATGTTTGAATTTTAATAATATATGTTTTATTTATAAAACAAATGTTAAATCAAAATGTATAATTGAAATGACGTTAATATATATTTATTAAAAATTAAAGAAACAATATAGATAGTTACAAATATTCAACACAATATTACAATTACAATATTCAAAAACTTGTAGATTTAGTCCATTAAATTTATAATTTCTATATTCTATCTTGTCGTATCTAATTAAATATTTTTAGAACATGAAAACTTTAAAAGACAAGTTTGTAATTCCAAATGATTTATTATTATCACTCTCACAATCTCATTTTTACACCTTATATGAAAACCTATATCTGACTCTCTCTATCTCTCTAATAAAGTATCAAACCTTCTCTTGCTCTCATAGTTACTCTGTCACAATATATTTCTCACTATCGGATATATTTGCAAGCGTACAAAAAAAGTAAAGTAAAGTTTTTTTTAAATCCTTATGACAATTAGCGTCGAAATCAATTACAAAGCAATCAGTTGAGCAAATTAAACATAATTTATCTCTATCATACTCTATATCTCTACCTCTTTTTCTCTCTGAACCTCTATTTTTAACACATTTACTTAAACACTCTATCTTCCGCTTTCCCTCTATCCTGCATTATCGCACCCTTCCGAGAACTAGTAAGGAATGGATGTTTTTTAATTGAGGCTCACAGCTTGGATTCGAAAAATGTCGGTGAATTGTTATTCAAATACGATAACTACGATCAAAGTACCATTATATTAATATCTATTTTACCGTCGCAGCAGTACTAATTACACTATCAGATTGGTTTTAAATCGTAAAAAATAAAAATTTAAAATGAAGATAAAAAAGACCTCTTTATCCTTTCTAGGTGAAAGCGTAATATATAAAAAGATTGAAAGATGAATTGTATTCCGGAAAAACCTATATACGCTCCAGCAATGAGCTACAAAACTATAATCTTTGCCCGTAGATATTTTAAACCGTGTTTTCGTAAAAAAATATCGTCATTATGTTTATGTTAAACAAAAATCATTATTCTTGTTATTCTATTAAATTTTGACTCGTAAATATCGTTAAATAATAATCTGGTTGTCATCCCAAACAAAACATTCCATAAACGGATTACCCGCATAACATACATTCGACACTCAACGAATACCGAATATTCAATTTACACTAAACTCAATGGCAATCGCATCACCGTCATTAAAATATCAATTCCATGTTTCGATTATTATTAACACGACTTTATCCATCACGCACAAAATAGCCTCATCACATATTCATGGAACCAAATTGGAAACTGTCAGAATTCCGTGTGCAAACCATCGACACTCTCCATCCACAATCGGGATTGACACACCAGGAAAACCAGCCACCAGCCACCAGAAGCAGTAGCAGCAGCAGCAGCTGAACGAGAAACACACCTCCACCGCAGGCCATTTAATGTGCGGATGATGGTGCGGTATATATTATATTATGTGTATATATTCTATTCTGTATATATAGCTACTCGTAGTTCAATTAGATGCACACAGTGTCGGTATATTAGATTGTTATTGTTGTTGTTGTGGTTGTGCCACCCAGTTTATGTAAATGATCAAAAAACACACGAGAATATTCGGTGAACACCAGCCACATTTACACATTATAATATATGCCCGCACATCGTTTTCCGCTGAAAAGCTCGACACGCAAAAAACGGATCCGCCCTCCGCACTGCGCCACGCTATATATTCCGCATCCGGTGGCGTTTTACTCGCTATGTGGAACTTTTGCGTTTGGGTGAAGATGAAAATTGAAGGAAATGTTATGTTTTGAGTTGTTTGCGTTGGCGGGGAGGGGGGTAGACGTGTGCTTGACTCTCCATACAGTTCATAAACAAAGTTACAGCGTATTCATGTACTCGAATTAACCCGCTAGCCGTATAATATACTTAACTCTATTAGCGAGATCGCTGGCGCTTAGCTCCAGTTTATTAAACGCGGTTGTGCGCCCGTTATAAATAAAATACGATGTATAATTTAAATATATACCGCGTTTGGAACGGGAAATGTTTTCAAAACAATTGTTATTACAAAATAATATATGTACATAGAATGTATTATTTATTTGATCTGTTTGTAATGAAATAATCAATTCACATGAAGCAAAATAAAATAGGCAGATATAAACTAAACGGAAATTATATATAAGAAGAAGACTCGCGTTGAATTGAAGCCGAAACAATTTTACTAATGTACTGGAAATTGCAAGATATTGAAATAAAATGAAGTTATTTATTTGAATTGTTTTAAAATATTTTCTTAAACGCTCGCTTCTCTCTGTACCATTTAAAGACGCACATTATTTATATTGTATATATGAAAACATCGTCGTCGGTGGACTTTCGAGCAAATAAGTTAATTAATTTTTCTTTAACTAGCTACTTCAAAGTACATTAATTTTTATTGATAAATCGAAAAAAACGACCAACATACAAAACTGCAATTTTCAGAAGGCAATAACTATTTCTAGAACTTACAAAAGAATTTAATAAATAGTTTGAATATGAAACCCATATAGATATTTGTTTAGCTATTTTTAAACCTTGCACACAAGGCCGTTGCTAGGATCTTGTCTGAAAGGGTTTGGTTTTGGATTCCAGTAATACATATAAATTCTTTTATAATCATAATAAATGTATTATATTATATTTTCTTGAATTTTTTTTTTTAAATATATAGTACTACTTAAGATTTAAAATAAAATATATTTAATTAAAAATAGTTCTAAAAATGCAAGTTTAAAAAACGTATATAACAATCAATCTCAAGCAATCAATTAAACCTAGGTGAGCCGCACTCTCATTTTCAGGTGTCACAGAGCTCACGGTGAGCACAAACACTGAAAGTGGGTTCAGGTATAATTTCAACACAAAAACTAAACAATCAACTGATTTTACACTAAAATCGAACTAATTAGAGGTTTTCCAGTCCTGATTTTTATGTCAAAACACTTGCGAGTAACTAATACACGTTTTTGTCGATTTTCTTTTTACAAAGATCACTATAAAAACGAAATATAGATATAATACAGAGCACTTTATATATATAGTTGTAAAGATAAGATGTGAAGTAATACCACAGATTAAATAATCATAACAAAATCTAAAAACTTTACGACGTTGATCTAATTCTTAGCAACGATTTAAAATATGTAGGTTTATTTTGGATAGGAAACTCTTAGCAGGAGTTGCAACTTTGACCGCACTACATCTGCGGTACAATCAAGATTGGGAGTTAAGCGGCTCTCTGAGTGGCCACGTGATGTGGACTATGAGAACTGACCACTCTAAGCCAATTTTCACCTTTTATAAACCATATATAATTAATATATCTAAAAGATCCGAATGGCAGTCAAACTCGACAGGGTACGAAAGTGGGTATCCTGTTTACACGGATGGCTCCAGAATTGAAAACATGTCAGAAGCAGGTATAATTTTCCTATAAGGCAATTTAAACTTATCAACCTCTTGGCAGATACGCTACTGTTTATCAAGCTTAGGTTTTTGCAGTCCTATTGGGTGCTGAAACTACTCGAAGTTGGTACTACAGTCAAGCGGCCTTAAGATCACTGAAGCCCAACAGAACTATATCGTGTCTTGTCAATGAATGTCAAACTAAAGTGACACAATTAGCTCAACTAAACTCTGTTGACCTCATATGTATACCGGGTCATACCGATTATGAGGGAAATGAGAAGGCTGCTGAGCTAGCTACAGCCTTTATAGGTCCCAAACTTGCAAACTTATCGCACGTGCAAATAGATACACTGAAATAATGAACTGCATTCAAGAAATGCATTCTTCACAATTGAACTCTATCTTTACGTGTAGGCAAGCTAGAACTTTCTTCAGCAAACCAAACGCAAGAGACGCCAGAAAATTTAGGGACATGAACCGAAAGAAAATTTAAACCATTGTAAATACGCTCACCGGTCATTGCTTTAACAAACACCTTTTCACAATCCGATCAGTGGACTCAAATATCTGCAGAGGATGTGAATTGACGGAGGAAACAGCTCACCATTACCTATGTCACTGTCCGTCTCTCTTCCCACTTCGGCTAAAAACTTTCATATCAAGGGAAATCACACCAAGCAAGAATTCAAATATATATTCACGTGAATATGTTCAAATACCAAAATGGATCGAATCGTCGAGCAATCCAATTGGTTTGATAAAAAGTGATATTTGTTTCGATATAATACAATATCACTGGGGAGAGGCATAATGGACCCAACTATCGAGGCCTGCATGCCGACCTTCTTTCTAGACGGTCAATCTCCCAAATTAATATTAATATCTATCTATCTGCTGAAATGTAAGAACACAATTTTTTTTTAGATATTGCCTTCTTTGAATTTGTTTTTTTTTTTAGTTCATTATTAACTAAAAGTAATCGGCTTAAATAAATAAATAAATGTATTTTTAAATTTAAAAAAACTCGATAATGTAATTTTCGTTAACCACTAAATTAAGAGCCATTTATTAAATACGTGGTATATAGAAAACTAAACATTTAAAATGTACATTTTATATGAAGTGCAGCACCACAATATGTATACGTATAGTTTATATATAAATATAGGTAGCTATAAAATCACGATCACAATTTCACCCGCTGGAATACTCGTATGATATCTCATTATTTATTAATAATTTAATGATAGACTAGAGTTCAGGCATGGATTCTATGTTAACCCGTTGGATCAAGGATGCATGATATATACAAAATGTATAATGCGATAGAGTATATACAATGCAGTATAGATAGGTACTATTAAGTGTATATATATAAAAATTAACACAAAACACTCCCAACTGCAAGCGGTACTTTATATTTTTCAATTTAAAAAAATAATGGATATTGGATTAAACTCTACGTGTATTTACAATTTAATAGAAGCATTTTGTTTGTAAATTTGTATCTGAGATAATTGTATTCGGTCCTCATGTTCATTCATCATTAACCTAAGTAGCAAAGCATTAAGCAAACATTAAACGTTTTTTTAAATCTATTGCGGCTTTAAATATAAAAAAAGTTTAAAATAGTTTATAACAAACAACGTCTACTTAGAAACGTCTGTTTGTGTTTGCATTCAAATTTGAAATTTCTTATACTGACAAATAAAATGCACCTAATATGCACATTGCACACTGAATCTATACTCGTTTGTACATTGTAGTATTAAATAATTCCTCAGTCATACTACAACTTTCACTCGATAAACACACGCTATAAGTGCATCAAAATGCATCCAAATCGTTTGTTATATTTTCGAGTAGTGTTTCTTCTCAGTGCTTCATTTCTTGTTGGCATCACTGACTGTAGCCTAAATAGTGCCGAAGTTGTGCGTGAAATTCTATACGGCCAAAATCTTTCATCGGTTCTAGTTATTTTTACAGACGAATCTGCCGAGTATGTGTCACCACGTATCTTCAGCACGCAGTACGATGAACACAAAGGCAATCAGGACTTTACTCTAACCTTTTTCAATTTGAAACACTTAGAAAAGTTAGAAGATCAACTATACGAATATTTTAACACTTATTTCGTAATTTATATTGATAATGATAACCGAGAATTCCAACGTATTCCCCTAATGGATTACGAAAAATTATTTCTTCATATTATAATTGAACCGCAAAAAAGACACACAATAAATACAGATTTTTTCAGTTTTTTAAAATCTGCTACAATCATTTTAAATCCCAAAGTTATTGTCAAAACAATGAACCGTCCTAGTGTTCACAATGAAATGTTGACTTTGTTTGATGCGGAAAAGCAAAAATACGTTCCTAAGAACCTGTTTAAGAGAATTTATAAACAAAAACCTCTGCATTTAAACCAACCTGAAGTAGTTGTACATTTTTCTATGGTTATTGGATCAATATACAATGAATGTGGACGAAAACTTATCAATGGCCTATACCATTGTACTTACGTGAGTGCAGACATTGATGTGATGGAAATGTTTCTAAGTGCCTATGGCGCAAAAATGAAAATACATGTAATGCGAACCGATTTTTATAAACACAAAGAAAACGGCGCATTGGACTCTTTCCGCAAACTTGCAAATAAGAGAATATGGGTACCAGAAATCACAAAAAATTATAAAGTTACTAATAGAACAATAAATAACAATTTATTTAGTGACTTCGCCAACATATTTCTTGAAGATTCTTATAATCCCAATGACCCCTATAATATGGTATTCAATAGGCTGCAAGCGCATGACGTCGATGAGTTTGTGTTTGTGGTGCCCAATAAGATGAGGCGCCACTCTGCAGGTGTATGTACTATGCTTGCGAATTCGCCATTGTTTTGGATATGGCTTCCTACATGTCTGGTATTTGCCGTTTTACGAAAAATATTTCAAATAGTATCAGGCGGAGAAGACGAGGACTCAATGGATTTAGAACGTTTGTTTGTGGATACGTTTGGTATGACGTTGGGCACGACTGGCGGACTGGCTGCACGCAGTCGCCCTGAAAAAGTGTTGCTTATCACCATTTCCGTATTTACCATACTTTCCGGGATGCTGTTTAGCGGAAACATGTACCAACAGTACAAGGAACCTACTTTTCAGCCGATCTATAATACAATTGAGGACGTGATTCAATCCGGAATGAATATAAGGCATTGGACGGCTTCTTCTTATGCATTGAATGAAATTGTACCGTAAGTATAACTTACAACATTTGATTAAATCCTAAAAGTTAGTAATGTTTACGTGTGTTTAGAGACAAAAAAAAACTTATAAAAACTCATAGGGAATTGATGATTGAGGCCATTCTAAACCACGAAGACAATCAGATCTACGCAATTACCAAAACTGAAGCAATGTATTTGCTTAGTCAACCCGAACTGCAAGCGAATGGTCGGAATGTGTTCCGTATTATTGATGAGAAAATAGGTAATTATATAGTAAATAACATTTTGTATATAATATATTTATTATTCTTCTCTTTCGCATAGTTCAACTACCAAAAAGGTACTTTGTTTTGAAGGGTTTATTTGTATGGTTAAAAGAATTAGATGAGTTTGTCCAGCGGGTAATGGAGACCGGATTGATGAAGCACTTCAAGAGCAAACATAATCTAGCAATGAAACAATTTATGGTAAACCAATTGCAAAACAAGAACGAAGAAGAGATCCACGAATCACTGCGTTTGTTCGAGATCTATGACGCTCTTCTTCTCTACATCATCGGAATGACTCTCGCCATTTTGGTTTTCCTGGTCGAGCTTCTCAACCAATATTTGAAGAACAAATCGTACAATGACGTATTTGGATGAATTTTACTTGCACTGAATTAACAAAAAAATATTATTTTGGTAATAATGCACTTTTATTATGAATTTGGAAATGAAAATTGCGTGCAACACATATTCACATACTTAATAATGTCATTTTGACATACATGTTTAAGGTTGATTTTGACATTTTCGAGTGTGTACGTTTATTTGTGATTATTTGTGTTTTGTGTCTATATAAGACAAAAACTTTAATGTTTTCAGATATTAAATTGATAAATTGTGTTTACTAATAATACTTTAAAAGTTCAAATGTATTGATTTTCACTTCAAAGATATTGAATGATGTTTATATTAATATAATAGTTTTATAAAACGTGTTCGTTTATTTAGAATTGCAATAAATGATTTGAATTTTAATTTAATCCAATAAATACTGTTCTAACCAGTTGTAGCCGTAGCCTGAATAAGCGAGTGCTGTTGTATTTTCATATGTATTTAAAAAGTTTTTAATACATTTATACATTTGTTTAAAAAGAAAGTTCTTTGACAAGATGGCGTTTTGAAAAATGCTCCAAAGGAAGTACGGTGAACCCGATCTCGCACAAATCTATCTTCTGTAAAAACACTTTTTGACCAAACATAAAAAAGTTGAGGTGGGTATTTCTAATTATGTATCGTTGGCTATTCAATAAAAACAATTTCGAAGACGTCCGAAGCTATTTTAAGATAACTGTGGAGCTTATACAAAAAAAACATCCTATAAAATATTCTTCTTACCAAACAAAAAAAAAATAGGTGGTATAATCACAATTATTTTTTATTATAATAACCAATCGGTCTCGTTTACAATATTCAACTGATCATTTATATGTAATATTACTGACAAATAAAATACATGGCCAGCTGCGATTAAAATAAAGTTTGCAAGCAGATTATAAATAACAGGTTACAACTCGGCCAGTCTGACAAACGATCGTCCTCGATCGTCAACAACCTAACCATGCCTTAAGGGCCACACTTATGCCTGAGGGGCTATATGTTAGAAAACATTTATTTCAAAAGAAAATAACGAACATTGGAGTGTGAAGTGACCCTTTTCTAGTATCAAAGGCATGCGGCGACTAGCTTATCTCGTTCATCTCTCCAGAGACGTAGTCTAGCAGCCTCTATCACCCCGTCGTATGGTATTTGAGTCAACTGGCAATTTTCAATATCGCGTATTACGTAACGATCA
>JAAAKO020020050.1:0-15260 GCA_010015015.2 Bolitophila cinerea | reverse complement strand
TTTATATATTTATATATATATATATATATATATATTATATGTTATATTATCGATTATTATTTAATAGATTTATTATAATCTATATTATAAAATAATAATTATTTTTGTATTATAATATTTTTACAATCTATTTGGTATATAATTTTTAATATTTTAATAATATTATTATTAATTATATATTATCAGAAATTCTTGATATTAATAATAATATTATTGATATTATTGATATTATTCAGAGTCTTAGTTTTCATTATTAGTAAATTATCAAAATTTCTTGATATTAATAATAATATTATCGATATTATTGATATTTTTTCACACGTGTCCACAATATTCTCGGAGCGAAATGAATGTTCGCCAAAAGTGTGTGTGTGTGCGTGTATAATAGTTTCAGTTTGAGTAAATACCAGAAAAGCAATATTTATTGTCTAATGAGGTTGGGTCATGCGCCAGTGCATTTGAGCGGGCGAAAAGGTCATCCATAACGCCAGGCCTTGCAGCAGAGAGTGATTCATAAGACTAATTTTTAGAAACAAGCAAAAACTTGTAAATTTGCATGTATATATATATTTAAAAATTTATATCTATATATACATTTTTTGCGATTAGTACATTTCGATGACGCATATACACTCTTCATTTCATTCTGGAGCCTGAGAGGCTATCAGAGACGCAACTAAGATTGTGGTTCGCACACCAATAAAAAGCGTGTTTTTTTGCTATTTCGCTGGTGAGCTGCGTTTATCACGCGAGTAAAAAGCTCGAACAGCTCTCGGAGCTGTTGCATAATGCACGGGAATGTGTATAAGTATTTAAATAATAATAACGTGGAAACATATATTAAATGCATTTAATACTTTATATATATATATATCATTTGCATATAAATTATTATAACGTTTCTATTCGCACGAGATTACGAGAGTGCGAGCACGCGAGACAATGTTGCGTGTCGCACAAGCAAAAATATATATTATATTATGTTTGCATGAATAATTGAGTGCAATAATCATAACGCTCGAAATGCAACGTAACCTCTGACCAGGACTCTGGATAAGCAGACCCCGCAGATTCGGGTGCAAGATCAACAAAATAAAAATACGCGTGTGTTTTTTCGTCTTCTGTGGATACGGCTTAGAACGAATATGGAATATCGCCACTCACGGCGACGATAAGGAATGCGATAATCAAAACAAATAAAAGCGTGGTGCAGGCAAGCAATAAGCATCAGTCACGATGAGGTCGATCGCAGTTCTAGTCTTTGCTTGCGCTTGTGCGCTCGCCAGCGCCGTGTACACCAACAAAGGTTTCAAATACGCCGACGAGGCATTCCTGGTGCGCCAGAAAGCCATTCTGGAGGTTCTGCAGCATGTCCACCAAAACGAAGTCGTCCACTCTGAGCTCTACAAACAATCGATCGAATTCAAGTGGACCAACTACGAGGAACACTTTACCAACTTGGAAGCTCTGAAGGAATTCGTGGCACTGTACGAACATGGTTTGCTTCCGATGAACGAGATCTTCTCAATCTCGAATGAGGTACACCGTCACCAGGCCATCGCTTTGTTCCATGTGTTCTACTACGCTAAGGACTGGGAGTCATTCTACCGTACCATGGTCTGGGCACGTTTCCACGTCAACGAGGGTATGTTTGTGTACGCTCTGACCGTGTCCGTGTTGCACCGTTCCGATATGGCCGGCATTGTACTGCCCGCTCCGTACGAAATCTACCCGTTCTACTTCTTCAACGCTGACGTCATCCAGAAGGCTCAGTCCTACAAAATGGAAGGATTCTATGGAGTCAAGAAGACCGACGAAAGTCTGTACTCGGTCACAATCGAAGCCAACTACACCGGTATGTCACAGATCTACAACTCTGAATCGAAACTGTCCTATTTCACTGAGGACATCGGTCTGAATGCGTACTACTACTACTTCCACACTGACTACCCATTCTGGATGGTCGGCAAGGAATACGGACTCGAACAGGATCGTCGCGGTGAGGTTGGTCTGTACAGATACAAGCAACTGTTGGCCCGTTACTACTTGGAACGTTTGTCAAACGGCATGGGAGAGATTCCACAGTTCTCATGGTACGAACCCATCAAGACCGGATACAATCCAGCTCTGCGTTACTACAACGGAGACTACTTCCCAGCCAGGCCTAACTTCTACACACTGTACAACGAGTACAACTACTATGACGTTGACACAGTGTCCGACTACGAGCACCGTATTCGTGACATCATCAATGCTGGTTTCTTCATTCTGGCCGATGGCACACAAATCGATCTGTCCAAGCCCGAGTCTGTTGAATCCTTTGCCGCTTTTATGGTATCACATCCCGATCACAAGCAATCGCACTTCTACGGATACCTGGAACTATTCGCAAAGATGCTCCTCGGATCATCCGTCCACGAATTTTCCGGTGAACACCACATGACCATTCCCAGCACCCTAGAACATTTCGAGACCGCCATGCGTGACCCCATGTTCTACCAGCTGTACAAACGACTGATCAACTACTATTTGTCCTTCAAGACCCACTTGCCCAGCTACAAGATCGAAGAGTACCAATTCGGTGGTGTCACCATTGAATCCGTTGAAATGGACAAGCTTACGACCTTCTTTGACAAGTTTGAGTCAGACATCACAAATGCCGTTGATATCGAAGCCCTGCCCGAGTCCTACGAGCAGACACCACTGCACAAATTCGGTAAGACCGCTCACTACCAGGGCAGTGATCTGCTGATCAAGGCCAGCCAATACCGTCTGAACCATTTGCCGTTCACTTACCGTTTGAACGTGGTGGCCAACAAGACTCAGCGTGCCTTCGTCAAGGTATTCCTGGGACCCAAGTACGATGCTTTCGGACACGTTCTGAACGTTGACGAGAACCGTGACAACTTCTACGAACTGGACCACTACACCGTTGAGTTGACCGCTGGCAAGAACGTACTGTCCCGCAGCTCCGAGGAGTTCACATGGTTCGTACGCGATCGTACCACTTTCTATGATCTGTACAAGAACGTGATGCTCGCCACAGCTGGCTCAGCTAAATTCTCTTTGGACCAGACTGAAGCTCACTGTGGATTCCCGTACAGGCTTATGCTGCCCAAGGGTAAGAAGTCCGGTATGCCGTTCCAGTTCTACTTCATTGTGTTGCCATACACTGAGATCACACCGGCCCAGTACAGCGGATTCGATCACACTGTCTCGTGCGGTGTTGGCTCAGGATCGCGTTTCATGACCGCTCAGCCCTTCGGATTCCCATTGGACCGTAAGATCAACGAAGCGTACTGGTTCACCTCGAACATGTACTACTTTGACACCGAGATCTACCACAAGGAAACGGTTGCTTTTACCGGATACTAAGGAGACCAACGAAACGAACGAAACGAAAAAACCAGCATGTCTATAAATAGAATTCTAAGCTAATGCAAATTATATGTATATAAATAAACTTTCGTTTGTGAAAGACACATTTACTATAAAATTGTATCTTAATTTTCCGCTTTTCCGAGCACAAGTCGCGCGGGGCAGTGAAATGCGAGTGTGTGTTCTAGTTTACAGTGATGAATTGCGAGCACTTCCAAAACCCACACTTATAAATAAATATATACTTGCGATTTTCCCGGTGCGCGCTTCCGCTTTTCATGTGCACAGTGTTGCAATTTTGTTTTAATTGGAAATCTAGGCAGAGCGCGTGCAGAGGATGGCCGGCGGGTGGCGACCGGCGGTCGGGGGGCATGAGGCAGAACAGGCGGTTATAAAATGAGAGCGAGCACACTCAAACACACACACCAATATATCAAAGTGCAGTCGCATGCATATTGCATCAGCCTGGCGTTTTGCAGTGCGATCTTACCGTAAAGACGTATAAGATGGAGTTTTCCGGAACGGATAGAAAATTTATAATTTATTTATCATATTTAGATTATTTCCATTTCGTTTGACAGCATCATCGTTTGCCAATTTGTTCTGGCTCGCTTGAATAATTTGAAATTGCATACAGAAATAGCGCGCCGATGAAAATTGAGTTTTCCTATCGTGCTGTGCCTCGTTCTATGATCAATTTCAGTGCATTTATATTTTAATAATTGAAATTTCTGTTTTATTAATTGAAGTTTATATTTGATTTATTGAAATTTATATTTTATTAATTAAAAAATATATTTTAATAATTAAAATACAGGATATCAAGCACAATGTACTAGAGAAGCCGCGCGCACGCGAAATAATAACATAATTTTGAGAGCATAACGCCCGCGCATGATCGTGATTATGCGCTATCGCTTGATCGCTGAGATCGGTGACGGATCTACGGTTGACGAGCACCGCGCGCGCGCACTGATTCGCTGATGCTTTTCCATTGTTCGGGGCAAAGACGTCAAAATCTAGAAGCGCATACATGATGATCGTTTATTATGTCTTCTTCAGAGGATAGACGCAGCGCAGTGATCGTGTAATGGCTTTTTAATAATGTTGACGTTGTTGTTGGCGTTGCTGGCGTAAATGCAAAAAAAGGTGCGTTTTCGAGCATCACGATCGCGTGCGATCATGCGTTGAGGCGGTGTGGCGCGATCGTAGAATTGAATGCATTTTGACGCGATGATATAGCGGTTATGTGCTCATTGATCCAAGACAACCTATGAACCTATGAAATGTTGTATTTTTAAACCGACTATTCTTACTGTCTAAAAATATTGTAGCCATTATATTGTTTTAATTTATTTGTAGGTATTTTATTATTTTAAGATAAGAATATCACAAAATGTTTCTTATTGCGATATTTAAAAAAGTATGATCCTAAAATAAAAATAATCACAAATTCATAATAAACACCAAATTCTAAACATTAGGATAAACATTTGAAGAAAATAATAAGTTATACGATCGATCGAATCAAAAATTCCGCGTTAATCAACAGAGATCGTTTAAATATTCTCTTCAAAACCACTATACGCTGGTTTTAAAGAAAACTGCATCGTAATTGATCGAATATAAAAGTATTCAGCGATCATCTGTGGAGATCGTTTGTTTTCATCTGTTAATCAGTAATATTGTAAAATTTAGAAAAATCTATACTAATAATGGATTCTTTTGTGAGTTGTCGATCACGATCGGTCCGGGTGATCACAGACTGACGGATCAAACAATTTAATTTGGTATCATGGTGTTATGTTATAATCGGATTATTATTTAAAATACCATATTAATTTCGTTGTAAAATTTTGATTGGTTTAAGTTAAGAAAGAATAATTGATAATCATTGATTTTTGCAATATAAAACCAAATCTGACACCTATGGATAAATTACAGAAAATAAATTGACAATACGTTCGGGGTATTGATTTAATTTTTTTTCTGTTTTTTATATATTTTTTCGAATTTATTTTGCAATTTTTTTGAATTGCAATTTAAACTATAATCTGACATCAATACAGACAGAATATTTGTATCGTTTTATTTTGTACAAAATGTCTTTCCCTTTTTGCACCAACATTTGATTTTTGCAATATATCATAAAATCTGACACCAATGGATAAATACATGAAATATCGACGTATTACAATTTTTTACAATTTGTACTTTTTTGAGGACATCATTGCAAGCCGATTTTGTTTGGATTTAGTTATAGATAATAGAAGGGGCCACTTTCATCTTCTTTATATTGCTTTAAAAATAGTTTGCAAGCTTAAATATTCTGACACCAATGGATTTATTAAAAAAAATATACATCGACGTATTTCGCTGCCAATTATTCTACAATCTTTTAATCGGTTTTTTATTTTTTGCACCAAAAACTGTTTTTTTCAATATATCAGAAAATCTGACACCAGTGGATAAATTTCAGGAAATAAATTGACGTATTGAATTGAAATATTAACTATTTTCTTTTTTTTGTTGCAGAGAATTGGCCTTGTCCTCGTCCTTTTTTTGCATAAGTAATAGCTTTGCAATGTGCAATAATATCTGACACCAATGGATAAATCGCAGGTAATAAATTGCCGTATTTTGTATTTTTTAATAAAAATCTGACACCAATGGATACATTCAAACATTAAAAACAGAATGCGTTTTTTGTACCGCCTCTTTTATTTAATATATAATATAATAATATAATAATATAAAATATAATAAGGGCTTTCAGCTGAAATACACTTCAACGTCATTTACTAAAATTTTCAGGCAAAACTAGTCGACTTTTGATGGAATTCATGTTTGCAATTTAAAATAAGACATAAACGATGCTGTATCATTATGCTGTGATCAAGCTATTAAATAACATAGTAGTTGATCGGTCTGCGCTAACGATCGTGTTTGCATTCTACATACATAGACAAAATAATTTTCTATAATCTAGAAAGCAATCTAATTACAAAAACATATCAATAGCTAATAATCATACGCAAAGATCATGCGATCGTTGCGCTCGCACACACACACACACATCGTATTCTTATTCTTATTCTTATTTATTATTTATAATTTACAAATCGAATTTTGCCAAAGGTATTCACATCCGCGTGTACGCGCGTACGCCAAGAAAAAAGAAACACGTATAAGAAACGACCGTTATCCGCTCAACTGCACGCTACTGCGTTTTATCTACCCGCTGCGCTGTAATTTAATGTATATATATATATTGTATAGTATACGTGCTAAATCTTATCTAGTTCATATATCTAAATTCTTAAATAAACAAATTCAACATACATGTTTTATTAATCGCAAACATATTTAGTCGCTCTCGCGAGAGCGCCGTGGTCTATTATGTTTCTATAGCATGTATGTTTTGAATTCATGTTGTACATATATTATTTTATAGAATTATGTTTACAACGTGCGCGGACACGCCTTTGAATTTATGCTGGTAGAGTTCTCGGCGCCGGCTGCCTAACCATGTAACGTGTGTCGACACAGCGACGACAGACTTGTGTGTGTTTATGTGTTTTACCGTGTAATACGTTTTCCGTTTTCCTTCGATTAACTCTGGGTATTAGTCAGAGATCTTACAAGTCCACGATTGACACACTTAACTGCGTCTGTCGACTGTGGCTTACTGGGCTCGTGTGATTATGTGTGTGCGTGGGGCAATTGTGCGTTGGTCGTTTGACTGTTTTTATTGGTTGAGCCTTGCATTGTCACGTCGATCACTCAAGATCAGCATATATAAATTGCCGAGGTAGCTGCAATTGCCTGTCACTAAATGCTGTACTGACAACATGCGTTTTACTGTCGGCTGAATCAATTAAATCCTGAGTGCGAGTAAACGGCGGGCACCCCGGCAGTCTTCGAACACATCATGCAGCGCTCTGCGAAGCCAAGCGTGCGAATTACAAAGAATATGAATATGAAATGCGCGCGTCTCCTTTGTAGTAATATAGTATTAGTAATAGTAGTAGTAATAGTAGTAATATATATTGTATTACATATAAAATAAAATACACAATCTCAGATCGCTCAATGCATCAGCGTGTACGAACAACGACAATTACAAATGTCGCCTGTCGACAGCCAGTCAAGAAAATCGAGCGCTCCTATAAATCTTAAACGTTTCTTATTGTTCGAGCTATAAATAACACATATAATAAAATACTATGTAAGAATATTAAATCAGACGCACGCGCCCGTTTTGGGATTTCATCAAGCGTATATTATTTCATCAATTTACCAACAACGCACCAATCGTATATAAACTATATAAAGTTTAAACGATGTCTAGTCGTATAAAATATTATACGTTCCATATTTTGTGCTGTGGGAATTGTAGCATTTGACTAAATCGGTTTAAGGTATATAATAATTATGTTTATATTATTGTGGCGCGATTCGCATTCTCTCAGATTGATCCCCGAGGGACACACTGCGTGCTTATCCGTCCCACTTAAATAACCACGGCCACAGAGTGCTCTCAATATGGATATACTTGAATGCATTTCGACAATCAGAATAGATACATAGTATATATATATATATAAAAATATATATATATTTAATATAAAATAATATCTGAGCACAATTTGATTTGTATGCGCAAGTTGGAAACAACAAGCGAACTATTGCGAACGTTGATCATTAGGCGAAACGATCGTTTCGAGCGCGATCGAGTCGCGTCGTGAGCGGATTGTGTTTTTCAATTTTTTATTTTATCTAGATGCACTTTTGTCTTGCAATCCTGCATCCGCATGATTGATTCGTATTATTATCCATGATCTTTAAGGTCCATTTATAGAATTATATTTATGTAGCAATTGCATTCGATGTGTGTTAAAAGGAAAGGCGATCGCATGGAGAGTAGGTACGAACGATCGTGCGATCGATATTGACGATCGCAAGTGCATTTGGTGTAGCAACATGATATTATTGCCTATAGATCACCTAATTAAGTAATAATATACTGTAGTTGCTGTCTGTAAGAGCGATCGAGGGGATTAGAGTCGAATCGAAAGAGTTTTTTTGCGCCAGTCAAAAATATCTCTAGCATGGGCGGGAGAACAAAAATTTACGGGAGTAAGAAATTTCAGTCGATTCACCTCGATCGGTTTTACAGACTGTCAATGCAGTATATTATTACCTAATTAGGTGATCTAGCCAAGAATAACATGTTGCTACACCACTTGCGATCGCCAATATTGATCGCGCTATCTACTGGACATAAACACTTTGCGATCGCTTTCACAATTCTGATTTTAATATTTTAGTAATAAATCACACCATGGAAATTCAATTAAATGCTCTTTCAGAACTCCTCATTTTATGAGCACACTTACGATCGCGATCGTTCATAACACCATAATTACATTTGCATAAACTACATACATTTTTTGCTGTCTTCTGCTAGAGCAATATGAAAACAATTAAAAATTATTTAAAAAAAAGATATAAAACCTGCGGTCGTGATTGATAGTGATCATAGATCAATCACGATCACAGGTTTTAAATTATAACATAATATAAATAATATAACCGTGAACTTTATTAATTTAACTATAACAAATTTACGATCAATTGCGGTTTTACATTTCGAATTGTTCTCTATATAAAGAAATTACCGTTGTGTAGGTACTTTATATAGGTACGGGATACGTTTCCACAAAAGGTCTGATTAATTTCGTGTTTTCTATGCTCGCTGCCGAAGCGTCTATCTTGTACGATCGCGATCTCTTGTAATTACTTATGATATTTATATTTATATATATATATATATAGGAATGAATAAATAAAAATATAAGAACGAAGAAAAATACGAGCGATCAAGTATATGCACCATAGATCACCCGCAGATATGTTTAATTAAAAACTAGCAATAAATAAATAATAAAACACATGTAAACATAGCCAATCGCCAATTCAAATAATGTTTTATGTTTTCATCTCAATTTATATTGTTTTGTTTGTGTTGCGCAGAACGTGCGATCGCACACATTAAAAATATGCTAAAGTTTATGTTTGCGGATTTTAGTCGAATTCAAGCAGCAGAACAGGAAATTGGATGTTTTAAAAGGAGTAATTTTGTGAAATGTTTTTTATAGAAAGCACATGCAATCTCGCTTGTGTTGCTTGTGTGATCATTACATCCGAAACTGATTTATAGACAATTATTATTATCGAAATAGATTTAATTGAAATAAAAATCAAAAGTTGCGATCGCGAGTGTTATTTTTCAAGCGATCGATATTAATATATTAAAATAATTATTTTCAAGCTATTGTCTCACTGCTGATTTTTTGTTATCTGTCCAGTATAGTATAATGAACCGTTCTGGTGGCCTACGTTCTGGACTAGTCTCTGTGAGATGGTCCCATCCCCTGATCACCCCTAATCCTCGTGCGATCGCAAATAATTTTATTCGGCAGTACTAATAAACGTGTTTTTTAGTAGGGGTATGGACATTTTTTTTCTTGGCAGCGATCGTGTGCCAAGCGATCGCGATTGCAGAAACAGTTAATTTTATCACTGCACAGCGATAATAATCTAGAAAACAAAACACAAAAATATAATGCAGATGATCACGCAATTGTTACTGGATAATCGATCAGAACAATGCCGATGTCGATGCTCTAATTCTCAAATCATCATTAATCCTTATGCGATCGCAGGTAATGTATTTCTGTAGTAATAAGAAACGGGTATTTTAGTAGGGGTATGGTCAAATTCTCCTTTAATAGCGATCGTGGCTCAAGCGATCGCGAGTTTGGAAACAACACATGTTATATAGTTGCTAAAGCAGAACGATCAAACCTAAGAAAAATATTATGCTGATGATCACGTTGGATACTGGATACTAGCTGTCAGGGTAAAAACTGCTTTAATCAATTGAATTTTAGCGTTACTGCAGAGCGATCATAACGAAATCGATCGTTGCACAAAAATATCGATATCGCTGATTCTGAAAATGTCATGTTATTCCTGCAAATCGATCGGAGAGATTGTGAGTAATTGCTTAAGTGATCGGTGATCATGAAAAAGGATCATTTCTTTAGTATTTATCGCGAGAATAACTAGCATTTAATGATAACTGAAAACATTTATAGTGCCTACGGTTTCTACAAAAATATCTCAATGGGACTATTGAATGTTTCGACAATATCCCAAAATTTTCATCGGGGCATTCAAAAATATTCTAAAGCGTTCACGATCAGTCCTGCATTGAATGTCTTAAGCTAAGCTATTTTGCACGTTACTAACAATGAACTATCGAATATAAATAGTATTACCGAAGCGATCTGAATGATCGCGATCGCATAGATAGCAAAAAGGCGTATACGCTTTAGTCGGTATTTTTTGGACTAATTAAATGCTTTATACTCTCACTTCTAAAATGATCAATCCTCAACCGATCGAACGGGCGCAATAATCAATTGATCATGATGATGATTGACGATTAAATCCAGCGATCGTTCGATTATCATTGATCCAGTGGGATTATCATTGATTCACGGGGTCATTAGAAAATGCAGGTTCAGGCGTATAGATTGAAACGATAATATTTACTAAAGAATTTTATATTCAAATTCTTCTAGTGATCTCGATTATTCCTGCAGTGATCGCAATATACATATTTTACAGGCACATAAGTATGTCGTTAGATAAAACGCGAGCAGACGTGATCATATTGCATAAAATGTCAGCATAAATGTTTGATTTTATAGAGAATGCTTTAATATTTCGTGATTTCACGATCAATCCACTATCACTTGACGATCACTTCACGATCACTTCACGATCATTTTACGATCATTTATTGCATCATCACAATAACTCTAGAGTCCACATTAAAAGAAAGTTTTTTTGTGACATTGTTCTTTGCTGTTTTTATTTTTAATTTAAGCTATTTAAATCAAGGCGATCGCGATCACGATTCAATTTGCAGAAATCATCAAAATCGTCACTATAGCAATGATACGTATAATATCAGTGATGCCAGATCGCGATCATCACTAGTAGCGCTAACGATCGATCGATCATATTACTCCAGAAATTAAAATCACTCTACAGATCTGAAATATTCCTGCAGTGATTCTTGATTTCACGATAGTTTCAAGATCACTTCACGATCATTTTCTGCATCGTGATAATAAATCCATTAAACGAAAGAGATTTTTTGTGATATTTTAAGTTGGTGATTTTATTTTAAATTCTAGGGACTTTAAATCAAGACGATCGCGAACGCGATCACTATTAATTTTACAAAAATCATCAGAATTGTTACTATAGCAATGATACGTTTAAATCGCTGATTCGAAATCGCGATCATTAGAATAATTTTAATATGGTAATGATTTTTTAAAAATATTTTTACTATGAAACTTATAAAACATATTTTTCTAACTTTATACTCAAATTTAATGCCCTCCACCGCGATTCTCGTAAATTACCATGCGCCTGTGTGCAGTCTCCATAATATGCAGTTTTGGCAGCTTCATTGAGGAGCCACACTTTGAATTCCATTATAATTATAATGCGTGAATGTATTTACGATTTGACGGTGTTGTTGTTGTTGTTGCTATTGCTTCTTCTGTTGATGTTCCTGTGTTGCACATTGCACTTGCGCATCTGTGTGCATTAGCTACTTAATGCACGTGAATCTATTTTCAGACATAACATTGCATAAATTGCGACTGATACATTGTAACTTATACTTAATGCACTTGCTATGGCCTGTGGAACGAATATGCAATTAGTATGCACTATTCAAAATTGCAATGTGCATGCGTGCGTTTGCGTATATGTGGTATAAGGTGTAACTTTTCAGGTGCATTTTATTTATATAAATATCTTTGCTATCTTTTACCTGTACGCAATATTTTTAGTTTATTTAAATGCTCCCGCATAATTTGAAAATTATAATCGGCATTTATCGGTGCCTACGATCCAATCAAATTACGACAAAAAAATAATCGCGATTGCGTCAGACGCGCCGCGCCGCGGCAATGCGGTAGGTAGACCAATGAGCACGTCGTTGTCGCTAAACGTCTATATATAATTATAACATATTATAACAACAATTATAGCAGAACAGAAATTGTTTGCGTTTTATGAAAATGCTATACACAACATAATGTGAAAAATCGCCAAGTGAAATATATTCTATATATTCTCGTAATATCCGCCAAAGTGGTTATTGCGCATGCGCGCACGGGAATGTGGATGCAGCATTCGAATCTACTTATCTATTTATATGTTTGTACACACACGGATAAAACTTTTATCGTAATTGTAGGTATACGATGAATGTACTAGATTCTGTGCGATATTTTAAGGTGTGCGCTAATATCTTGTATAAACTATAAACAAATGTTAGTGTGGTTCTCTCAAGATTGCGAAACAAACGAGTGCAAACGCTCGATAACACGGATTTGTTTTGTTTGTTTGTAATGTTCGCGCTAGCCGGCGCGGCGCAAGCCAAACCAATGGCATCGATCTATTTATCTATGTATCTATATAACATGCAGAACACCTGCACATGCGTCTTGTTTATGTGTTCGCTTACTTCTTAGAGCTGACCGATATTACACAAGCTAAGAAGAATGTTTATTATTGTATTGAAAATTGGAATTCGTTTTAGATTATTATTTCTCAGCGCATTCTTTGATTTGCGATGATTTTATAGAACGATCTTGAGATCTGTTATTATAATCATTTTTTTTTTTTGATTTTTTTCTATTTTTTATTTCGATAGATATATTTAGAAAATAAATCTGTAATCATGATTTAAATACTCATCATAATCATCATATTAAATTTTTCGATCAGTCAGTCCGTGATCACCCGGATTGATCGTGATCGAAACACTACTGAACTTCCTTTTCACTGATATTATTATTTATTTATTAAATTATATTACCAAATGATACAAATTATATTTTTCGACCAGTTGGTCCATGATCGCCCGGACCGCTCCTGATCGCCCGGAACGATCGTGATCGCAAGAATCGATCGTAATCTGCCGGAACGATCGTAATCGACACACACTATAGAATTTCCTTTTCATAGATATTTTTATTTATTTATTAAATGTTATCATCAAATGATAGAAAATTAAATTCTTCGATCATGCAGTCCATGATCACCCAGATCGATCGTGATCGACACACACACACAACCGAATTTAATTTTCAAAGATATTTATATTAATTAATAATGTAAAAATAATTGCTAAAAGTAAGAAAATTAAATTAAATTAAAAATATTCTATTCTATTAACTTTTTTAATATTTATTTATTTGCAGGAAACAAAAATATGAATATGGATCTATGCCCAATTTGGTTAAGGGTAAGTTTTTAGTAGAAATTTATAATATGTTTTGTATATGCAGTAAGCATCACATTTTTCCCTGTTCATTTTCTCACCCTTTTAAGGGACATTTCAATTTGTATGAAACTCCTTCATTTATAGGATTTTTTATATATTTGGATATCATTTTTTTAAAATAACTGCATTGTAAGAAATTATCTCCTAACTCACAAAAAACTTTTGAGTTAAAGACAGATGCAGCAAAGACAATTGCGACGAAGACAAATGGGGCTAAGACAATTGAGTCGAAGACAGATACGGCATATGACATATGAGGCAAATATTTTAGACATTTGCGGCACTTTTATTTTAGGCACATGACAGATGAGGCGAGGCCATTTTGAAAATGAGGTACATTACAAATTCGGCACGGACAAATGCATTTGTAATTTTTGAAATAGCCTCATTTGTCCTATAACGCTAAAGCCATGTACCGCATTTGGCAAAATATCCGTGTATCAAAAGTCCACCTCCCATTTTCGGGTACATTTTTCAGTGACAAAATTTATTTATTTTAACGACATTTTTTTGGCACACTTATTGTGAACTTTTTTAACAAAAAATCTATTTACACTTTCAATTGTTAAACTTTTTTATTTCATGGTATATGGAATGATTCATATTTAATAATAAATATTTAATCATTTCGTTTCATAAAAAACTGCATATCAAAATGCAATTAAATATTTTCTTCAAATACATAAACAATTATATATTTTTGCTCAAATCTCGAAATCCCTCCGTCGAAAGCCACACACAAATGCCCCAATAAAACGTCTGACCGTTCGATTAAAACGGAATTCAGTAAAAGTTTACAAATCTTCCGTTTCAGTGGACAAAAACGTGCAGTGCATTTGCGCCGCATGCAGAAATGCACTTAAGCGGGCATGCGCGCGTACATAATGTGCGCTTTCCGGCAGTGCGCTCGCAAAAAAACCGTTTCGCATCCAAATGCAGCGCGCAGCATAACTTCCTCGTGTATAAGAGCCAGCGCCAACAGCAGTGCCAACATAAATATGCTATATGTACATTAAATGCGTAATAAGTGAAGGAAAGGGGGGAGAGCATATATAAGTACTCAATGCTCAGTAACATGACTGTTCAAACGAACCAAAAAAACGCGGTGCACTCCAAAACGAAAATTCGTTTCCCTGGAAAACGTTATATTATTATAATGCATTGCGCAGCATTTCGACTTGATGACGTTGCTGCAGCGTGCACTCGCGAAGATCTGCGTTGTTGATCGGTCGGGTCTGGAATATTAATTTCAAGCCTCATCGCGTATTAACACTACATATGTATATGTTATAAAAAATCATACGCACATACAGGGTGTCCCGTAACTCAACGTCATAAATTGGAGGGCAGGTAGAACACATCATGACTGACCAGAAAATCGAAACATGCCCTTAGTAAAATATCGATAGTTCTCGATATATTTGACATTTAGAGTTTG